>PVLA01009871.1:0-69819 GCA_004027455.1 Hydrochoerus hydrochaeris
TCCCAGGTAAAAGAAGAAATGATAAAAGTAGTGAAAGAAATACTGAATGCATCCAACAAAGACACAGCTAAACAATTAGAGGAACAAAGCAAAATGATAGAATCCCTGAATGAACAGTTTAAGAGACAAACAGAATGCATTAAGCAGATTCAAAGAGATATACAGGAAATCAAAAACTCTAATGAAAGTTGCAAAAACCACCTCAACAAAAGTGAAGACAGAATCTCAGACCTTGAAGATAAGATTGCAGCTAGTGAACAGGAAAGGAAAGATCTTCTAACAATAACAAGAAATCAGGAAATAACAATTCAACAGCTGCAAGATGATGCAAAGAAAAACAATATAAGATTAAAAGGGATAAATGAAAAAGAAGGGGACAACACAAATGATATCAAGAGGCTATTTACAGAAGTAATAGCTGAAAACTTCCCAAACATGAGTATGGAAACTGACATACAGATTAGTGAGGCATATAGAACTCCAAATAGCCATAACCAAAACAAAACTAGACCCAGACATATAATAATCACCATCCCAAAAATCCAACATAAGAACAGAATATTAAAAGCTATTAGAGAGAAAAGACAGGTCACCTATAAAGGAAAACCTATCAGAATCACAGCAGACTTCTCAACACAATGAAGTCAAGAAGAGCATGGAGTGAAGTTTTTCAGATCCTTAAAGAAAACAACTTCCAACTCAGACTGATGTACTCTGCAAAACTGTCCTTCAAAATAGATGGAGAAATAAGACACTTCCATGATAAAGAACAGCTGAAGAACTTCATGATCACCAAACTAACCCTAACAAGAATACTGAAAGACTTTCTAGATACACATAGGAAAAAACCACTAAGCAAGACAGACAAACAGAATGGAAGCTTAAGATACAACATCAGAAAGATAACATGTCAACAATAAACCAATATATGATAGTTATAACCATTAATGTAAATAGCCTCAATTCACCAATTAAAAGAAACAGACTGGCAGAATGGATCAAGAAACAATGTCCAACCATATGCTGTTTACAAGAAACCCATCTAATCCAAAAGGAAACTCATAGACTGAAAGTCAAAGAATGGAAAACAATACTCCATGCAACAGGAACTAAAAAAAAAGTGGGGGAGCTATTCTGTTTGCACACCATGTGAACTTCAAACCAAGAATGGTCTGAAGAGATAAAGGTCACTACATGCTACTTAGGGGAAAACTGCAAGAGGAAGAGATAACAATCTTAAATATATATGCACCAAATTCCAGAACACCCAACTACACAAAGCAAGTATTAACAGAAATGAAAAATCAAACAGACAATAACACAATTATAACAGGAGACATTAACACACCATTGACACAAGGGGATAGATCAAGTAGACAGAAAATCAGCAAAGAAATAACAGAACTGAATCACACCTGTGAACAAATGGATTTGATAGACATATACAGAGTGTTCCATCCAACAACATCAGGATATACATTCTTCTCACCAGTACACAGGACATTCTCTAAAATAGACCATATACTTACCCACAGAACATATTTAAGTAAATGCAAAAGAATTGAAATTATCCCATGCATGTGATAAAATCATAGCACCATGAAACTGGAAATTAATGATAAAAGTAACTGCAAAAACCCTGCAAACATATGGAAATTAAATAATATACTCTTCAGCAATCAGTGGGTCACAGAGGAACTTAAAGAAGAAATTAAACAATATCTATAAGAAACAAAAATACAAATACAACTTATCGGAACCTGTGGGATGCAATGAAAGTGGTCCTCAGAGGAAAATTTATTGCACTGAGTTCCCACATTAGGAAAACAGAACAAACACAAATAAGCAACCTGATATTATACCTGAAACATCTAGAAAAAGAAAAGCAAGCCAAGCCCAAAGCAAAAAGAAGGGAGGAAATTATAAATATCAGAGCAGAAAGTAATGCAATAGAGACTAAGAAAACAATTCAAAGAATCAATGAATCAAAGAGTTGGTTCTTTGAAAGAATAATAAAATTGACAAGCCCCTAGCCAACCTAATTAAAAAAAGGAAAGAAAAGACTCAAATTCATGCAATACAGAATGAAAAAGGAGAAATCACTACTGACCCTGTGGAAATATGAAGATTATCAACAACTATTTCGAAAACCTCTACACTCATAGGTTTGATAACACAGAAGAAATGGACAGATTCCTAGAAATATACAAACCACCAAAGCTGGATCAAGAAGATGTAAAACTGCTGAGTAACCCAATTTCTATGAATGAAATTGAAAATGTAATCAAGTCCCTACCAAGAAGAGCCCAGGCCCAAACGGATTCACTGTGGAATTCTACAACAAATACAAAGAAGACTTAATGCTGACACTCCTCAGACTCTTCAGTGAAATCAAAAGGGAAGCAATTCTCCTTAAGTCATTCCTGGAAGAAAATATCACTCTAGTATCAAAACCTGAGAAAGACCCAACTAAAAAAGAGAACTATAGGCCAATCTCCCTAATGAACATAGATGCAAAAATTCTCAATAAAATATTGGCAAACAGGATGCAGCAAATCATCAAGCAGATTATACACTACGACCAAGTGGGATTCATCCCAGGCATGCAGGGATGGTTCAACATACGTAAATCAATAAATGTAATCCACCATACCAATAGAGCCAAAAGCAAGAATCACATGATCATTTCTATAGATGCAGAAAAAGCTTTTGATAAGATCCAACACTCATTCATGATAAGAACCGTACAGAGAATTGGAATAGATGGTCTCTACCTCAATATGATAAAGGCCATCCACGACAAATCAACAGCCAATGTCATATTAAATGGCCAAAAACTGAAAGCCTTTACCTTGAAATCAGGCACAAGGATGTCCCTTATCACCGCTCCTATTCAATATAGTACTGGAAATACTAGCCAGAGCAATTAGACAAGAGAGAGAAATAAAAGGAGTAAAAATAGGCAAAGAAGAAGGTAAATTATCATTATTTGCAGATGACATGATACTCTACAAAGAAGAGCCCCAAACCTCCATTGAAAGACTCCTAGATATAATAAATAAATTCAGCAAGGTAGCTGGATACAAAGTCAATACTCAAAAATCAATACCATTCTTATATACTAACAACAAAATCACCAAGAGAGAAATACGAGAAGCCACACCCTTCACACTAGCATCCAAAAAAAATGAAATACTTAGGAATTAATCTAACACAAGATGTAAAAGAGTTGTACAGGGAAAATTATAATACTCTGAAAAAAGAAATCAAAGAGGACCTCAGAAAATGGAAAGACATCCTTTGTTCATGGATAGAAAGAATAAATATTGTAAAAATGGCCATTCTCCCAAAATTGTTATACACATTCAATGCAATCCCAATGAAAATACCACTAACATACCTCATAGATATAGAGAAATCACTCCTAAAATTCATCTGGAACCAGAAGAGACCTAGAATAGCAAAGGCAATTCTAAGCAGCCAAGCCAAGGCAGGAGGCATCACAATCCCTGACTTGAAGTTATACTTCAAGGCTACTGTAATAAAATCAACATGGTACTGGAATAAAAACAGACCTGAAGTTCAATGGAATAGACTAGAAGATACAACTATGAACACACTCAACCACCTTATCTTTGATAAAGGGGCCAAGCATGTTCACTGGAAGAACAACAGTCTCTTTAATAAATGGTGCTGGAAAAACTGGCTATCCATATGCTGAAAACTAAAATTAGACCCATGCCTATCACCATGTAATAAACTAAAATCCAAATGGATCAAAGATCTAAATATTAAAACAGAGACACTAAATCTGTTGCAAAACAAAGTAGGTAAAAATCTTGAAGACATAGGGGTAGGTAGAGAATTCATGAACAAGAACCAAACTGCATGGGAAATACTTGCCAGAATCAATAACTGGGATCATGTCTTATTAAAGAGTTTCTGCATGTCCAAAGAAATCTCCAACAGAGTGAAAACAAAACCTACAAACTGGGAATAAATCTTAGTGAACTGTCCCTCAGACAAAGGACTTCTGTCTAGAACTTATAAAGAATTAAAAAAAAAATAAGACCCCTGAAATTCAAAGACCCAATCCAAAAATGGGCATCTAAGATGAACACACAGTTCTCAGATGAAGAAATATGAATGGCAAATAAATACATGAAAAAATGTTCATCATCATTGGTCATTAGAGAAATGCAAGTTAAAGCCACACTGAGATACCATCTCACTCCAGAAAGAATGGCCAGAATCAACAAAACTACCAACAACAAATGCTGGAGAGGCTGTGGGGGAAAAGGAACTCTTCTGCACTGTTGGTGGAAGTGTAGACTGGTGCAACCACTGTGGAGGTCAATCTGGAGATTCCTCAAAAAGCTGGGGTTGGAGGTCCCATTTGACCCAGCTATTCCACTCTTGGGCATATCCCCAGAAGGTCTGAAGACATCTTACCACAGTGATATATGCACACCCATGTTTATAGTGGCACAATTTGTAATAGCCAGATCTTGGAAACAACCTAAGTGCCTGTCAACCAAGGAATGGATAAAAAAAATTGTGGTACTTTTACTTATGTAAAAAATATAGGAGATAGAACCTTTTTATGGCACTATAGAGACAGTACTGCAAGGGAAAGATGAAAGACAAAAATAAATAGTAAAAAAAAAGCACAGATTACCCCTACTACCTTTTGTATAATGAGTTAACTAGAATCAATTTGGCAAAGTGAACTGAAGTCAACCACCCCAAAACCAAACGAGCTACTTCCAAACAGCTAACAGAGCAAACAATGGAGTACTACTCAGCTAAAAAGAATGATCACATTGAGATATTTATAAATAAATGGATGCATCTTGAATCTATACTCATAAGTGAAATAAATCAAACTCACATGTATAAATACCGTAGTCTCCCTAGTGTAAGAAATGGTAAAGAGTACAGAAGATTTTACGGAAATCATGGTTCACCATTATATTGCTTTGAAGTCTTATGTTTGCATTCATTGGTTGAAATGGTTTTATTCTGTTTTGTTTGATCTTAATATATGTGATCGTATGAATAGTTACTTTGAAGACAAGACAATATGGCAGCCAATGTTGATTTAATATCATCTTGCTCTGAAGTCCTACCATGCTCTTGTTTTGCTATTACCATTGGTTCTATCACATTGTGTCTCATTGGATTTTAATATGTATGATAGTGTAAACAAAATTTTTATGGAAAATGAGATAATATAGTAGCCATTGTTCATCTTTGGTTATTTGGTTCAGAATGCCTTGCAATACTTTCATTCTCTTGAGTGGTTTTATTCTATTTTGTTATGTTTGACATTATTGAGTATAAAGCTAAGCTCAACTATTTCAAAGAAAGAGACATTATGACAGCTACTGTTAATATCCAATTGTCTTGTTGTGAAGTGCTGTGTTGCTTACATTGCTCTGTTCTGATCTGCTTATATCTGTCCTCTTGTTTTATTCTCTTTAAAATAAAATTTAAAAAAAAGAAAAAAGAATAAAGAGCTGCCAGGTTGATGGACAGACATGGCACAGGTCTGCAGGGCCACATGCGTCTATAAATAGGATGCAGTCTTCGACTTGCCTTGCTGTGGAATGGCATAGCTTGGCCACATTACCGGAATCTAGAGTTGGGAAATCCTAATGAAATGGCACAATGCTAGGACTGAAGAAGGAGACCTGTCCAGGAGAGGACTGGTCATTAGACACAGATCACAGTGACCTGCAGGGTGCTGACAGCAAGGATGGCCCGTGTCCTGCCAGGAGATAAAGTGGGGACAGTGACCAGGATGGAGAACATGAAACTCTGGTTTTGGCCTGGACAGCGGGGAGGGGAGTTAATGGTCAGGAAAGCAGAAGGCCTGCTCCCCACTCTGGGCCCTTCTACCCCAAACTCTGCCCAAAGCCAGGAGATGTGAGCAGCAGAGCCACATGTTCCTCCCGCAGCTCATCCCGTGGCCCTGCTCCATCCTGTGAGCTGGCCGTGCAGCAGCACTTACAGCTGCGCTGTTCTGAAGCCCGGGAATGCCACGATTTATGCCCTTATACCTGCCTCATGGCTCAGTGTGAGGTGGGGTCACCCGGCTGTCCCTCTCCCATAGGACAGACCCTAGATACACCTGACTTGGGGACCCAGCAGCTCCAAAGCAAGGCAAGGCCTCGAGGGGCTCACTTAAGACACAGCTGCACTTCCCCCCAAAACAACTGTCTAATAAAACCTGACAGCAAACAAAGGTGAACTTCTTGATGCTACCTGTGTGAGAAACACAGCTTAGCAATCCTCCTGAAACCGTAACTGCAGCCCCGCTTTCCTTCATTATTCATGTGCGTCGCCGCTTTCTCTCTTCTCTGGGAGAGCGTGGGGCAGTGAAGTAATGCACAGCATAGCTCCAAGGCACCAGGGGCTGCACTGGCTCCATGAATCTCCACAATGACGCAACAAAGTCCGCCCTGGCTTATGAGTGTAGGAGACTGAGGCCCAGGGGAGCTACAAAGCATGAGGTCACACAGCCACCGTCGGAAGAATCAACCCGAACTCATCTGCCATCAGTACACACTCTCCCTGAAGGAGCTGAGACGCTCCAGGCTGCCCTCGGCTCCTTGTCCACAGTCCTCTCTAACACATGACCTGCAGTGGTGGGTCCCTAAATTCAACAGCTTCCTGACTCTCAAAATAGCCTGCACTGGCTTTCAGGTCAGCTATCATGGGGATACATTTTCCAAACTGAAAAACAAACCCAGGGTCTAACAAAGGGATTTTCTTCTCTTTCATGTGTGAAAGGGAATATGAGAAGTTGTCATTCAGCTGCCAGCGTGGACATTCCAGGGACAGCTGAGTGGCCGTGACAACCATAGGGCAGGCACTGGACACTGGGATGACACAGCTGATCTCCAGGCTTCCCTGGTGCCTCCCATATGCTCTGAACTCACCCTTACCTCTGCAGGTTGGTGATTGACACGCCTCACCTAATAGCCTGTGACCTGCAGGACAGGACAGGGTCTTATACTTGTACCAATGGCACCTAGGGCAATGGGGATACAGCAATTCAGGGGAAAATAACGGTCAAAAAAAGGAGGGCGAGGGATGGAAGGCAGAGAAGTGAGAGAAGGAGGGGTGGAGTACAGTTCAGAAATGAACATCAGCTCTCTAGTTATAAAACCACTGAATTCCACCTCCGAGAAAGGACCCACATGTGAGCTGACCTGCATGAGTCTCTGTCAGCCAGGACTCAGGCTTCCGGGTGATGCCACCTGGGAGACAAGAGACTTCACTAGTGGCCAAGCCTTCCCTGGGACCTAACCTAGAGGCCACTGCTGGCCTGGCTTTGCTTCCTCTGTCCCAAGGTAGCCTGGAGATTTGCTGACCCATTAGAAAGACTGTGAGGTCACCAGGTGGCAGCAGTGTAGCCCATCTCAGGGTGAGGATAAGGCACCATGGTCAGTGGCCTGGTGTAGACACATGGTGTCTGGATTGTACCCAGGCTTCCCCGGATCCCTACACAGCCTGCAACCACAGACCATGGGTCCAGCATGGTGGTAGCACAGTGGGGACAGAGGTTAGAAGGCTGTACCTGGGCTCTGAAACACAGCTGCTCAATCCCAGAGTGGATGGTCTGGCTTCCTAGGGGCCTGAGTGAGGACAGTGGGTGGAGTCTGAGTCTGCAGAGCAGCACTGTGATAGCAGATGTGTGAAGGGCAGGATAGAGCCAGGGCCCTGCACCCATCTCCTCAGAGGGGAGCCCATGGGATGCTGTGCCAGGGGTGATGGGAGGGCTACTGAAGCCATGTGCAATGTAACCCAGCAGGAAGGGCACCAGGGGACAGGAGAGGTGCTTTCGAATACCTGAAACACTGTCACAGGGAACAGGAATTTAAATTTGTCCTCTTTGGTGCCACAGGGTGAAGCCAAAGCCGCAAAAGTGACATCAAGGCAGATGTGGGCTGTGCAGAAGTCAGGCTGGCACTGACCAACAGGCCAGCTTGAAATGATGATGATGAAGTAGGCTGTCTCCAGGGACTGAGCTCCCCCGCCCTGCCCCGCCCCACCCCGCCCCACCCCTCAAGATGTAACCAAGCACAGCCACAAAGACCAGTACCAGGAGAGGTACTGGCTGGCCAGGAGGACCCTAGTGGGGTCTTCATCTCTAAGAGCTGAGCCTTTTCCTGATGCCTTAAAGACACCTGCTGGAGAGCAAGGTGTCTCCACACTCCTTGTCCCCAGGGCTCTGGCTGAAGACAGAAGTCAAGCACTTCCAACAGCTGCCACTGCACTGATTTCTTTTCCTAAATTGGCCTGCATGGGGCTTCACAGGGCTGGAGCACAGAGTCCAGACAGTAATTGAGTTCATGATGTCAGCAGGCTGCAACCCAAAGAACACCGAAGCCCTGACACAGAGGCCAAGCTTCCTCAGGTTACCATTCTCACGGCAGAGCTGGGCTTTGTCCCTGAGGGCCATTCATGCCAGATGGTGACTGAAACAGAGCTGAGCGCCAGGACCCAAGCTGTCACCCGGGAAGAGGACAATCAGTCAAGGACACAGGACAGTGACCTCCAGCACCCTTCACACCCCTTCCTCCTTGGAGCCCAGAGAAGTCAGGGTTGAGAGAGAGCCCAGCCTGGGCAGGAAGTGGGAAGAAGGGCGCAGATCCAGGGGCCTTCCTCAGGACAGCAGGACTTCCAGGGACCCCTGCTCCCTGCTGCCCACTCCCTGGAGGTGAGGCCTAACCTTGATTCTCACATGGGTGGGAGGTAGGAAGTGAGTAGGACATTGGAGCTTAGAGAGGCTGACGTGGCCAAGGTCGCAGAGCCATGGCAAAGCTGAAGTCAACTGTCATCTCCTGTCACTCCCCTTAGGGCTTTTTTAGATGAGTACTGGGATTGTTTTTCTGCAGGCAATCGCAACTTGCTGAGAATAAAACTTCCTAAAGAGGAGGAATGCAGGATCTCTGAGTGCCGAAAGCCAGGACTGGGAACCCACAGCACGGACAGCACACGGGGATTCAGGAGTCCTAAGGGTCTCCTTCACGAAAGTCTCCTCTTGGTTAATTATAAACAGAGAGGACGGGGACATGAGAAGAGAGACAGAGCCATATGGAGAGAGACGAGAAGGGCAAGCCACTGTCAAGGTGAACAAGTCACATGGATTCTTTACTCGGACAGGGGACTCGGTAACCGGTAACCATAGTTGTCTGTCGCTAAGGAAGCAAGCCCCAGCCTCACCAATGTGGAAGTACTTGCTGATGACACCATTCTGGGATTTCCTCCAAAATACTCCATTCAGCAAGGAGGTGATAAGAGTGGAAACAACTTGAGTTTATAATCCCTGAAACTAGGGTCAGGAAGCTTGTTACACTATGCTTTGTACTCTGGTGGAAGCATGAAATTTGCTATAACTAAAGATTGAAAATATTTTGAACATCGCCATTAATGTAAAAGTCTAGAAAGAATTTGAAAAGGATGTAACGATTAAGCAAAGGTCAACTTTGGTGTCCCTAAGTATGTTAGTGCCCATCAGTCTTGCCGGGAGTTATGGGAATAAGCAGCTACTGAAGAGGACTGAGAAATACACTCACTGAAAACACAACCCTATAGTCCCAGCACTCTGGGAAGCTGAGGCAGAAGGCTTGCCAAATCTAAGCCCAGCCTGGGCAAGTTAGTCAGTTGGTAAGACTCTGCCTCAAAATTAAAACTTTTAAAAAGGGGTTGGGGAATGTAGCTCAGTACAAAGGCCCTGGGTTCAGACCCCAGTAACGAACACACACACACACACAGAAAATATGGTACACATTCTCACTTCTCTTTTGCAGGAGACCAACTTATTGGTTTCAGCCTTCATGGGGAGGGGGTGTCCTTTGCAGAAGCTCCTAGAGATCAAGGGTTTCTCTCCCCAGTTCTGTTCCACAGCAATCTCTGAGCTGGGCTGTGGTGTCCTGGCTCCATGGATGCTCCAGAAAGTCAGTGTCAGAGGTCTGACCAAGCCTTTGTAGAAACTGGCCCATCCCACCACCAGCTGCTCAGATGCCTCCTCTAAGCAGGAGCCAGTTTGCTGGACTCTGGCCCTCCCATTGCCTGCCAGGGAAGCCAGGCTGAGAGGCCAAGCCGATGACTTGTGAGCTAATTTCTACCTGGCCCACCTGCTGGCGTCAGTTTCCACGGGTCCTGATCTGCACTCAGGCACGTGGCGGGACAGCCTGTCTTTGGGGCAGGTGGTCCACGAGGAGTGCAACTGTCACTGGCCATTTGGGACACAGCTTCAAGCGGTCAGATACCTAGCATTAGATAAACTCACCAGATGCCAGCCTCAGTTCTCCTGCAGCAAGGAAAGGCTTGCTTTGCTACCAGTGTGTCTGTAATACCTTCCTCACATCAGCTAATCCCATTCCAATGGGAGAGCCAAGCTCAGGTTTAGAGTGTCCACCAGGACAGCATTTGGCCCATGTCAGATAACTTGGTTTCATCCTTTTTAGTCCTGAGCCCATTTTCTGTTTATGGAGAGATGCTGGTTTCCCCTGGGAAGGCATAAGACACTGTAAAGAAACGTTAACTAAATATGGTTTGGACATTCTGTGAAGTGAAGAAATGGACAGATTAAGCATGGAGCTGATGAAGTTGGCATGGGCCCTTCCAAAACTGCCCCGGCAGCGCTCAGAACAAGAGACGGCAGGCAGGGGGGAAGGCAGCCCGAGCAGAGAGGGAAAACCACCCCACTGCAACTGACAGACCTGCTTCTCCTAGGTCTTCAAAGCACCGGCCACCCACGCATGCTTGGCGTGGTTTCAAAGGCCCTTCTGTCACCTGGCCTAGAGTCTAGGGAGTCACCTTGACTTTGGTTTGGTGACCCAGCTTAGACTTTCTGTATTTCTTTCCCGGGCTTCAGTGCTACCTAAGCAGTCTGCCTGCCTCTTATCTCCCTTTACCATGGGAACTGAGCCACGGCATCTGAGGCAGAAGAAATCTACGTAACACTTAAACCCGTCCCCAACACTCCTGAGATCTTTTAGAGACTTTCCCACCCAGAGAGAGAAGTAGAGTGCTACTTTGCCTTACAGAAGATAAACTCAAGTTGTTTGTAGGAAAAATGGATGATGCACCTTGAAATTACAATGCTAAGTGAAATCAACCAGACACACAACTTAAAGATGGCTTCTTACATGAGAAAACCAAAGTATAAATACAGAGCAACATAAAAAAGAATTAATAGGAAGTAGGAAGACATATAAATGGGAAGGAGGTCAAGAGGGAGGGGAAAGGGATCAGAAAGGAATTAAGATGTGATTTCTGGACAGGTACCAGCTCTCCATAGGGAGTGTCAGCATTATGTACAGCAAACATGGACTAATAAAAATAAAACAAATTCCTAGCACTTACTGGTAGTCCTTGCAACAGAAACAGCTGAGTAAGTGAAGACAGGAGAAAAGGCAAGGGTTTAAAGCCACGGACAACACAAGGGTCTGCATTTAAGTGGGAGGGGCCATTTGAGTGGGTGGGGCCATTTGAGTGGGTGGGGTCATTTGCTGGGTCTCTTAGGTACAACCTCTCTCAGCCCAGTGGCTGTGGTTCCATAACTCGAAGCTGCAGTGCAGGCCACCCCCAAACGAAAGCTGAAGACTGGGTGAATCCAAAGGCCAGCTCTGCAGGCCAGCCTTCTCAGGCATGTGCTGATTTATGTGAAAGCAAGCTGGACCCAGGCATAGGAAATGTGTGGGCCCTGGGCAGTGACAGGGAGAAGATCTTGTTCAACGCAGAGCCAGGGAGGGTTTCAACCGCTAAATCCAAAATTTCTGAAGTGCGTTCCAAACATCCGTGTAAGTGGCAGGAAGGTGGGAGTTGAAGTAGATGAGAATTGGGATCCGTTTACACCCAGCAAGTAGATAATGTGCTAGACACAAGCGTGGGACACCTTGGTGCACAGTGTACAGTGTGAGTGTGCACCACCTATACTCAGAGGGAAAGGCCTAGAAAACTTGTCCAGAAGTAACCCATGCAAAGGCGGATCCTGAGGGCGGGAGAGGCTGAGTGTCCACTGTCTACACTGCCACCAATTGCATGAGTGGTCCCTGCAGAGTCCAGCCCTGGGCTTCTGCACCTGGAGTGGGTCCCTGTTCTGTCCACACTGCAGGCTTGAGCCCCATCTCAGACCCACTCTCTCCTTCTGTGAGGGGAACCTGGCTGCTGGGCAGGAGGCGGCTGCAAGCCCTCGGGGCCCAGGCAGGCTGCTCTGTGGGATCAGCACCCACACACCAGCCCGCCAGAGCTCTCTAGGCTTTGGGCTCAAGCCCAAGGTCCCCACGTTGCTTTTCCAGGGAGAGGTGAAAGGGCACCAGAGGAGAGAAATACCAGGAAAGTAGGAAACAGACACAGATTACTCTTGGGGCCAGAGATGCTCCCTGGTGCACACTCACAAACACTGGGGTTCCTTTACCACCAAGGGAGAGGCCACAGGGAGGTGCTCCCCACAGGACCCTGACTCCACTGTCACACTAGGGTCCCAGACCCCGCCACCATGTATCAGGGTAAGGATTCCATACAAAAGTTCAGGCAGGGGCCACTCGGTGCACAGCCCCCTCCAGCAGCCTGACCCAAAAGAAGTGGCTCCTTGCCCAGAATTGGAGGACATCACAGGCAGGGAGAGGGCCCAGGTGGATGGCTGTGGGGCCCCAGACCAGCATGGAGAAGCATGAGAGCGGATCTGGGGAGGCAAAAGCAACAACACATTCAGCCCACCAAGCATTTGGCCAGATCCCTCCCTTCCTCAGCCTCCTCTTCCTCCTGCTTTTTTCTTTTTGGTGGTACTGAAGATCGAGTCTAGGGCCTTCACACCAAGTTGTAACCTATCTAACTAGCGGACTAGCTAGCATCTTCATCTTCCCCATCATCTGTCATCTGTCATCTTTCATCTTTTTATTGCCTGGGTCTCACTAAGAAGCTAAGCTGCCCAAGCTGGGCTAGAACTCATGATCCTTCCTCCTCAGCCTCCCAGAGTGCTGGGGTTATAGGTTTCTCCCTTGTTTCTACTAGCAGTGTGCACTTGCATGGCACCCAGCACCCCATTTCCCTTGTGCACCCCCCATGTCAACATACCTTCCACTCAGGGCCAGTATTTTCTCCCCACCTGTCCACACAGGTTAAAGCCCACTGCACCCACCATGGTGCAGAGCTTCTCTCCTGTTTCAGTGGAGCCAGCTAGAAGTGAGGGACTTTCCTGTAGCTAGAAGGGGGAGCCACAGAACAGGTTTCTGCAAAATCTCCCTGAGTCAAGGTCCAAGGTGGAGGAACAGGCAAAATAAGCAGATGCTTGGATCCAGGAGGACACTCATGATTCCATAATCAGATCAGCTCTGTCCCTTGCAGGTGTTTGGATTCTCTTGCACCTACGATACACCACAGGTTCAAAGCCACCTGCCCATATCTGCACATTGGTGCCTTGGGAGAGACCACACTGGCTGGACCTGGGAAGAGAGTCCACTGTGTCCCTTACACATAAGGGCTCTGCCTTCCCTCCCAGAGGAAGGGTGATTATCCATAAGGGCCACGCCACAGGGAGGAAGGAGGGTAGGTTGGGGTGGGACATTCCTGACTGGCTTCAGACTGGATTCTGATCAGTGTAAAGAAAATCTGCAGCCTGGCACTTGTGTCCTTAAAGGAACAAGCCCCCTCCCATTTCCTGTCAAGGACTCATGTGACCTTGACCAGACCCTTGCTTACTGCCTTGCATGAAAAGAGGTAGGCCAGGAACCGCCCACGGTCCAGTGTACACACACAGCGGGGGCCCAGGGTTCAGTGCTTCAGCACTACCCGCTGCCCCGGCTGCTGGCTGTTTTGTTGCCTGAATGCTCCTCTCCTTTTAGAAATAGCACGTGGATTTCTTGAGGGAACCAGGCGTTCTCCCTTCTTGGTCCAGGAGACCTGAGCAGTGCTAGTGCCACCCAGTAGACCCAGTCCTGGACTATCAGCTCAGCTCATGGCAGAGCCACAGGGGTTGGGTTAGGCTGACCCAGGCTTTGCCACTGGGCCCAGCTAGTTTCTGTTCTGGAACAATCACTAGAGTAACTCAGAAAGCTGCAGGCATGCTGAGAAGGCTACCGCCAGCCTGGAATGGATGCCAGGCCAAGCAATGAGGCCATGGGTGGGGGGTAAACTCCCAGCAATGTGTGGGAAACACCCAAGTCCAGAGTCAGAGCTACACCCAGACCTCCTAGTCCTGAGCCAGGGGGTCCAGTTCCTGGCAGCCAAGAGCCCTCATGCTCACGTGAGCATCTCTGTGTCTTTCCTGCTGTCTCACTCTTGTGTCAACTCCTGTCCCCTGTGCCTCTCTGTACACTTGTCTGGGCTGGCAGGTGTGGGGTGAGAGCCTCGCTCAGCCACTAGTGGCCAGGTGACTGTGAATAGGCGGGTGTGAGATTGGATTGGAGAGTGGGACAACCTGGGACAAGTGTTCTGAGATCCCAACCTGGTTTTGCAGCAAGGAGAGGAAGTGCTGAGTTTCAAGGCACAGCCTGTCCAGCTGGAGGTGTCCATAGAAGAGGGGCCAAGGCCACAGGCAGAAGCAGCTCTGCATGGTCTGTGGGAGGCTCGCTGGGCCCAGCCTCCCACTCCACATCAGAGAACCAGGTTCCAGAAGGCTCCTGCGCTGGAACAATCCAATACAGGACTCTCTACCCCTTGGTCCTCAGCTTTCTCACCTTTAAAATGGGCCTCAAAAGACTAATGAGGAATAACATCGAGATGATAAATGGAGCAGTATTTTTGTACATCCGTTTTTGCCACTATAACAAAATACCAAGGTTGGGGAGCTCATCAATGTGGAAATGTCTCAGTTTTGGAAGATCAGGGCTTCAGCATGACAGAGTTCTGGTGAGGGCCTCTTCCCAGCCATAGACAGCCATCTTCTCCTAGCTTCTCAGGCTAGGTAGAGAACCTCTCTCTCTTTCTCTCCCCTCTCCCCTCTCCACTCTCTCTCCCCTCTCCCCTCTCCCCTCTCCTCTCTCCACTCTCTCTCCCCTCTCCCCTCTCTACCTCCTCTCTCCCCTCTCCTCTCTTCTCTTTCTACCCTCCTCTCTCCATTTCTCCTACACATGGGGACTCCCCTTCATGACCCAACCTGTCCTGTCTCCCACCATATTGGGGATTGGACAGGACTCATTCAACCCAGGACAAGGAGTTAGATGCTGCTGCACTTCAGGGACTGCATCCTCACTAACAGAAAGCCAGTCTGAAAGAATCTTCAATTCCTTATCCCCATTAGCAGTTCATGCTCAGCAGCAGGAAGGACATAGGGTTTCCAGTCTGGCCATCTTGAATTTCCATCATCGCTTGTGTATTTACTGAATACACTAAGAAGCCTGGACAGGGTGTTCTGCTTCTTTGGGGGATCCATTTCAACACTTTCAGCGCAAACAGGGATTCTAGCTTTTCTTCAAATGTGAGGTGAGGATCAAATGAGGGAGAAAGGACTGTTAAAAATAGAATAACTACAACAACAACACCACACACAGACCCATCAGCAAACCCCTGCTCTGTCAGGTCATCTCAGCCAGCATGCCAGTCCCAGCGTGACTCTCCAAGACCAAAGTACTGGCAACAATGACACTGTGCCGCATGGGCCAATGGTCACAATTACTGAGTGCTGAGGATCTGTGAGGCTCTGTTTCAAGCAGGGCTGCAGAGTCCGAGCTGGTCCTCACAGCAAGCCTCAGGTGTACAGCTAGCACCAGATTAGCAGGCTGAGTGCACAGAGGTCAGTGAGCCACTCTGGGGACCAGGAAGGGGCAAAGTGAGGATGCATTTGGAGATCAACACTGTTTTATCAGTCACCATACCCATGAGATAGGGTCAAAAAAGTGGTGAATGTTTAAAATAAAAATATTTGTTATAGTAGAGCTCCGTTACCATTCACTGTTTTAAAAATCTTCTTCTTCGTTTTGAACATCACACTTCTTTGTTTATCCCATCATTCTTGCCACTTCTGAAGCAGCTCTGGAAGCCTCTGTCCTGTCTACCATAGCTGCCTGGAAGTCCTGAATAGATTCAAAACATTTACGTTTCACAACCGTTTTGACCTTGAGCCAAAAATCACACAGTGGCAGAGCCAGTAACCAAGGTGGTACTGCAATGCTTATGAGTCCACCCTTCTGTTGGGTGACCCTTGGCAGAGCCTTCACCATGCCTTTGCCGACACCTCAGAGAGACAGGAAGGAGCCTCCGGCGTGGCTTCGGATGTGCGGTGTGTGGAGAGGGTGCTGGGAAAAGGCGGCATTCTGAGGGCGCTTAGCAGTAATGCAGCTTTTACAGTCATCTAATTTTTAAATGATATTTTTAAAATGACGTATTTTGATCACATTCATGTACCATGTGTGCCCTGTATCACATCCAATATCATGCCTAAGGCCAGGCCCATAACTGATTGGCAGCAAGGAGGCCTGCACAGGGCTCAGTCGCCTCATTTTGGCAAGGACTTACACAGGGAGTCCTGGGTGGAATCCTTCCCTTAAGTGTGGCTGAAGAGCTTACCCTGCCAAAGTCTACCCTGACCACAAAGTAAAGTGGCCCCCAAGAGATCACACCACTTGCCCACCATGCCTGCCAGCAGGGGTCTCCTGGCAGTGCACTGCTTCTGCAATGGGGACCAAAGCAGCCCCGATCTCATTAGACGGCTGTGAAGGTTTAGGATGTGACACTGGTAAAACCATTGGAACAGCACCAAACCCTTGGATACAGCTTCACAAATGTTTCCCATCATCCTCAGTTTATGGGGTTAAGAAGAATGGGCAAAGGAATGGAGAGAATGGAAAGGGGTGGTGGTACCCCACAGGGCTGGGCTGGATGAGTCACAAGGGCTCTGTAGTGTGACCCGGGAGGGGAAAGGACAGGGGTTCTGTGACGTTAGACAGTGTGAAAGCTGCTGCACTGTGGCCTCACGGCGGGCAGGGAGGCAACTTGGGCCTGAATCCCTGCAGTGAGATGCTGGGCTTTGGTCTGTGTGTATGGAAGGTTCTGAAGGATCAGAATGAAGTAGATCCCAAGGCACCATGGAGGAGGCCAGGGTGAAGCTGAAGGAGCATCTGACACCTGGAGCAGGAGTCAAAGCTCAGTGGAAGCGGAAGAGGCACCTTCTTGCACAGAGGCAGCTAGGCCAGAAGGGCCAGGGGCCTAGCAAAGCCCTGGAGCTGGCAGGGCTGCTTGCAGAGCCTCACACAGGACACTCCTGGGTTTCTGTGAGGAAAGAATGACCAGCCCATCATACATGAGGGGAAACGCAGGCTCTGAGGGGTGAGCTGTGCCCTGGGATGGAAGCAGAGGTAGGAATAGCCTTGTTTAATGTGCCTGAGAAATGCAAAGGAAGAAAAGCTGTGGAATGACAAAAAGTGGGGCTGCCTGCGCCCTCAGCAGGGCAACAGGAAATCAGTGAGGAAGAGCAGCATTTAACAGGGCTCCCCCTTATCTCACCCAAAGGCCTTTCCTGGCAGCAATATCCCCAAACCTTTGCAATCTCTGACTCATCTTTGTGTCTCTAGCACACTCTAGGCAGAAGATGCAAGTGTGAAAAGGACTTGCCTATTTGTTCTCTGAGGGATCAAAGTTCTGAGGAACATCTGTCCCTGGTAGGGCTGCCTCTCCACAGCGCTCTTCAGGAGCCACAGGGGAGCAGGGGACAATGCAGAAGTGAGTGGGGGGGATACGGTCCTTCCCCCTCCAGGTCTCCTCTTCCCGGCCGTGCAGCTCCCAGGGCCACTCTGCTCAGTCCCCGCAGACACCAGCTGCAGGAAGCACTGTAGTTCACCTGCCCTGGATGACCTGTGCCCAAGGCCCAGCTCTCTATGCCTCTTACTGCTTAGCTGACATGGGGTCTACTCTCTGCTGGACCAGGGAGACTGTGGGCTTTGGAGCCCAGCAGTCCACGTCCAGATGCTATTTTGTGCCCTACGCAGTGACCTTGATTTAATTTCTCCAGGCTTCCACTCACTCCTTGATCAGTTCCCAACCCACAAGGCTTTGGTCAAGGGCACTCTCAAAAAAGCCCATGGCAGCATCTGCCACCACTGCTCCCACAGAAATGCTTGCTTCCCGTGATGCTTTGCTTAAAGCCCAAGTACCTTCAAGACAAGATCAGTGCCTGCATCCCTGAAGCCTGCCCTGGACAGTGCCCAGCTCCAAGATGGGCCGGGTTTGGGTCTAAAGAATGAAAGGAATAAAAGGATGGATTGGATTCAAGAGCAAATGCATGTACTGTGGGATACTGAGGCAGGAGGATCACAAGTTCAAACATAATTTGGGCATCTTAGCTATTTAGCAAAGCCCTATCTTAAAATTAAAAAAAAAAAAAAGAACTGGAGATATAGCTCAGTGAAAACACCCTGGCTTAATCCCCAGCACCAGGGGAAAAACAAGAGTTGACATGTGAACCTAGATAGGACACTCTTAGTTTGGTAGCTCAAATCTGAATTCCTGGAAGGTACTGTGGTGCCCTCTGAAGTCCTTCCTTTGGAAGGATAAAACACTTCAACTGGAGCCCCCTGATAAGAGGACACACTAAACAGTTCTGAAGAAGCTTTCTGGAGCGGCCTCGATTTCCCTGAGACTCTCAGCTCTGCCAGCGTTGGCTCTCCGGGCGTCTGCACCTGAGCAAAGGTTAGGTGTGGACCCTGAAGTCCTCTAAGCCAAGAAGCCAGGTTGTCATTGTGTGCATCTGTTGCCCTCTGGCGGTTTGGAACAGGCAAGTTTGGAACGTGAGTACCTCTTTCCTGCCCCAAAAGCAGAAAGTTGGGTTTGGAAATACTACTTTGGTTTGCAAAGCACTTTCACATTCAATGTTTTGTGGTCATCTGTGAGCCTTAAAACTACCATGCAAGACAGCCAGGATTCTCTCTCTCAGTCTCTCAGTCTCTCTCTCTCTCTCTCTCTCTCTCTCTCTCTCTCTCTCCCTCCCTCCCTCCCTCCCTCCCTCCCTCTCCCTCTCTCCATCTCTCCCTCACCCTTCCTCTATCTCTCTCTCTTTCTGGGCCAAAATGTGTCTGTGAAATCTCCAGCGAGGGCCACACATTGGAGGCTCGGTCTGCGGAGTGGCGCTGCTGTGATGCTGTAGCATCTCTCCGGAGGCTCTCAGGTTAAGGGGCACAGGTCCAGGGAGGGGGCCGTGGGGCTGTAGTGTCTCTCTCTCTGCTCAATTTGAGGCCACTGCTATGGTTCTCCTGCCCTCACTAGCAGTGAAATCAGTGGGACCCCTCTCCTTGTCTTGGTCTTGGATCCTCCAAACTGTGAGCTAAATAAGCCTCAGCAGCCTTGAGTACGTGGCAGCAGTACATAAAGCCAACTACTGCAGGCTGGAGTTTCTGCTGCTGAAATCCAACAAACTTGGCTCTAATCTCCGTTTCTGATGCTGCATGCCAGTCCTCAATGCTGGTTCACACTGGAGAATCCCAGCCACCATTGCTCCGAATATCTGTGATGAGGCTGGAGGATATACCTTGGCAGACTTTGTAGATGAGGATGAGGCTGGTGAGCACAGAGCCCAAATACTTGGACTGGCTGTGCCACAGACTTCAGAGTCTGGGCCTGTACACCCTACCTGACTCCTTGAGGCTGATGATCTGACCTCTCTGTCCCTCCAGCACTTAATTCCCTGTGCACCTCACACAGTCAGCAGCTGCAGGTGTCTCCCGGGGACATATGTCCACTGACACCACACATACCAGGGCAGGCCCCTGACCACCATCTGGATAGTTGTGGGGACATCCAGGGACAGGCAGCAGCAGTGCTGCACACACCCACGTGGTGACACAGAGAGCCACGCCATGAGCCAAGGCTGTGACTACAGAGCCTGCACCGAGTGACCGTGCCACACTGCAATGTCTCCCACAAGGAGGTCCCCACCCTGCACGCCAGCTCCTTGAAATCTCTTAGCTTCCAGATCACAGGGTGGGCTGCTTATCACGAAAAGCACAGCGACTAATTCTAGCCTGAAAGACTAGTGCACTGTACCCTCTCACCACAATCCCATCTTCCTTGTAGCTGGGAATTTTAATTCTGCCAGCTGATGGTAGGGAAAAGACAAAGAATGTCCCAAGCCTGAAGACATAGACACAAACAGTAACACACATCTTGGGGACCATGATAGAGGGAAACCCCAAATCTAGATGTCCTACAGCCTCTGTGCTCCAGGTAAAATACAGAAAAAGTGTCAGCTACCCAGAGTATCCCTTGGTCAGCTTTAACCTTTCTCACCCATCCAGCAAGCAAACTATCATCCCCATGTCACAGGTGAGGAAACTGAGGCTCCGTGAGAGTACCACACTGCCTAAAGTTACAGAACTGATTTTGGCCGGGCTAGTATTTGAACCTGAGTGTGTCTGATTCCAAAACCTATGCTCTTTCCGTGATACTGAAAAATGAGTGTAAAGCAGCAGAATCCAGCTGCAGTACTGGAAAGGTTATTCCCCGCTAAGAAACACAGCTCCACCTGAGCCATTCACCCTGACTGATAGCGCATCACCTGCCATGTCAAGGGCCCCTGTGAGCAGGAAGCTGAAGTCCAAGTTGACCTCATGTACTAGGAATTATGGAGGAGGACAAGGACAGGGAGGGGAAGGGCGGAACACCAGGGGACAGAAGGCCCTCTTGCTTTTTAACCAGTAGTATTTTCTCCTAGCAAACATGTACAGGTGCGCATATGCACACACACACACACACACACACACACACACTTTTATTCCAGGACCCCAGGTTTCCCTTGAGCTCTGCAGGAAACCCAAGGTCACCCAGATTCTTAACAACCACTGTGTAGACCTACAGTGGCCTGCAACCCCAAGAGCTACAGGGAAGGGAAGTGAAGGCCTCCCTGGGGAAGGGGCCCTGCACGGTCTCCTCTTTGGCATGAAATGCCATTTGGTAAAACACACAGATAGTCCCAGGACACCACCTGAGAGACCGAAGGCTCCCAGGACAGGGGCTGCTACCCATCCAGTTTCCAGGCCTCACCCTGACCTGGCCACGGCTGACTGCAGCTCAGTGTAATGCTCTTCTCAAACAAAACAGAACAGGCCAAGCCAAAGTTACTGGTGACTGGTCTTGTTAGGGATTTTCTGTGATCCAGAGCAGCAAAGGTCACCAAAACTGGATCCTACAAGGGAGACCACTCAACAGCTGCCGAACAGCTGCCGAACAGCTGTTGAACCCAGTATCCACCTAGGATTTGGCCAAAGCCATCTAAGCCAAGGACCCTCAGCTGGGCCTCAGGGCACCTTCTGCTCCCTGCTCAACAGCCAGGCCTCCCTTCCAACCCACTTCCTGCCAGCCAGCATGTTCCTGCTGGCTCACAAGCCACCCCTGTGCAAGGGCCATTGGAGCAAACCTGACACATGGCTGCTTCCTTTAGGTCCTAAGATAAAATTCACATACAGCTCACTTGTATAATTTTTTAGAAAGCAGCACTAAGTTGAAATATACATCAGACATTAGAAGACAGTGATTTTAAAACACTTGTATTCAGCGCTCAGACTCCCCACAGGAGGTGCAGTGAAGAACCTCACTAGCTAGTCCATCCATGTATAATGCATAAATCTGAATTAAGAACAACCAGAAGTCACTGCAAATAAGACATACAGGGAAAAATCAAAGAACAAGCTGAATATTAAATAAAAATTAGCAAATAGTAATTGATGAGCCTTTTGCATGTAACTAAGTAACTAATATCCTTACACCAACGCCAGAGAATGTTTACATGTCATGTGCCACAGGGAAATAGCTCAGTTGCATGAGTGTCCCCAAGCACCACTTGACAATCACTTTTCTGGGCCCCAGCTACCAACTACCCATAGTGTCACCTCCAATTCCTTCATTTGTGCAATGCCCTGAGAGACAGGAGCCTCCCAGAGTGGAGCACAGCCAGGTGCAGCAGGAGGATCTGCATGGGAAACCTGTCTCCTCCCACCCCATTCTGTCCCTGGGGAGCAGCTGCTGCCTACGCCCACTGTCCCTCGACCCCAGTGTGTGTCTCCCGGAGCCCTTGGGCTCCTCACGTGCTGAGCCCAGGTCAGGCCACTTGTCTTCCAGTCCTGTTCCCCTTGGGTTCTGTGATGCCGAGTAGCCTCATCCGAAACACCACTGCTTCTGCTAAAAAGCCCACTGCAGGTCCAGACCCACCCGCAAGGCTCAGCCAGAACAGAGGGAGCAGCAGTATCCATGGAACCTGGGCCCTAGGGTCAGGGGGCAGCCAGGAGGATGCAGGGCTCGTTTGTGCATCTCTTACCATCTGTGCTCTGGGCGTGGCCTATCTCCCCAGCCTTCTGGGTTGCTGTCCTTAGGTGGGGTGGGGGCAGAGACCGAAGGTCCAGCTGGAGCTTGGGCACCTCTCCATCTGCTCTCAGAGGCCTCAATAGCATCCCCTTCTGGGCCAGCAGAGTTGTCCCTGGTCCTGGTGGCCTGCCTGGCCCATACCACCTCTTCATGCTGCCCCTGCATCCAGTCGGTAGGGATCCTCTCCCCAGCCCAGCAACGGGGTGCATAGTGACTCATGGTAGAGCCTGGTAAACACGGTCAGTTCGCGCAATGTAGCATCTGGGAACAGACTTCAGTTTCCCTGATGGGACGGGCATAGAGCCTCTTGGGCCATCAACCACCAGATGTCTGGGTGAACCTGCCGATAGTCTTCAGGTCTTCTGGATTGGCCACAGGGGCCACAGTGCACAAACCAACCACTGAGTTAGAGCTGCAGCTAAACTCTGGATCAGGCCGCCTGTGGAAGACAGCTGGCTTGGGGCTGTCTTTCCTATCTGCTGATACTCAGCACAGGCCGAGGCTAGCTCTAGAAGCCACGCCCAGGCTAACAGAAGGGACTTTGGCATGAAACCATCACACCATCAACTGGAGCATCAGCTTGGAGAGCCAGGCAAAGCCCACTGTTGAAACTGTTTAAACCCTCTCTGGGACATGCAGGGTTTGTGTATGGCTGTCCAACACGGTCAGCCATGCACAAGCTCAGGCCTCAGCAACTCCCCCACCCCAACAGATGAGGACGGGGCCCTGGGACAAATGTGTGGTCAGACGATGGTGCAGCCACAGCAGTACCGCTCGGGGTAGTCGGCCGCATACACCTGGTGGTCAGTGCCGTAGATGTAGTAAACAGATGTCTTTCCTTGGTACCAGTAATGAACTTCTGTGAGGGGGACCAGCTCGATGGTCTGGCGCTGCGGAGACAAATGTTGGAACAACAAACTAGGGTGTTCCATTTGTCACTTGCTTCAGAATCTTCAGTAGCTCCCTGCTGCTGGCGGGATAAAGTCATGCTCTGGAGTCGGTGTGAACTCCAGAATTGGCCGCAGGGTCCAATCTGCCTGTCTAGATTTATGTTCTGCGCTGCTCCTTCCCATAGCCTGAGCTCTAGGAAAAGCTGACTTTCACCCTCAGCCACCATCAGAATCTGTGCTTTACCAAGTAGGGTGGGAGGATCCCCAGGGAAAGCCACCAGCCAAACCAGACGACATCCAGGGCACTAATTTTAAGGTGGGAGTGGGGCAGCTGGCCTATTGAAATACACTCAGAGGGCCCAGGGCGTGGTTTGTAAATTCTGGGTTAAATTTTAAGATAAAACATCACTACCAAAGGAACTTCAGAGTCTGCTGGGCTGCCAGGCTGCCTTCTCAGACCTCTTGCCCCTCCAGCTCACATTCTTCCTACCTGGGCAAAATCCTTTTCAAGTGTGCCCTTCCGTTATGGCTTCTGCCACAATGTCTCCCTGTCAGGACACAGGAGAGCCAGGGTCTGGTCCTCATCTGCTAGACTCAAGCCCAGTCACCAGGTCCCTGTCACAGAGCTCTGTTAAGGGCCAACTTCCCACAGTATAGTCCCCAGCCAGCAGCAGTGACAGGAGGGGCAGCACAGAGGTACCCCGGGAGTCGGGGAAAGGATGGGCAACATTGCCACCTAGTGCCCATCAGAATAAACTACCCAAACAAGGCAGCTGGGAGCAAGCGGGCTGGGAGCAGGCTGGGATCCAGGGTCCACCCAGCCTCTCTCCTGAATCTCCAACACTCTCCTCCCCAACTGGACACCAGGGAGTCAGAATCCAAGCTACACCCTGTCTCGTGTATGCGGCTGGCCTCAAGGGCTGCTCTCTGCCCCCTGGTCACACAGTGTAGCCCTGGCACTTCTGCTTCCTCTCCATGACCCTCTCCGGGCCCTGTCTTCCCTTTCTCAGCCCCACAGTCTTCAGGAGCCTCTAGGCAGAAAGTGAGGCTGAATTTCCTCTTCGGATAACCAAGCAACAGCACCTCTGCCTGGCCCCAGAGCCTCAGTTGACAGCCCCAGACCTAGGCCCCCGAGGTCAGGGCCCAGGAAGAACGGTGAGGACCAGCTGGCCCACCAGCCCCCCACCTCACCTGCTGCAGGATGCGGCCCCGGGAAGCCAGGACAGCACTGTGCTCCGCGATGCCCCTGCGAGAGGCCAGGGAGATCTCCTGCAGGGGGAAGTCCACAATAGGGTACACCTGAGGGAGAAGAGACGAGACCACCTTGCATTCTCACACCCACAGCGCCAGCGCCTGGAGCCTTTGGCTTTGGCATGTGAGCTGTATGACTGGCAGGGATTCGACCTACTCCTCTTCTCCACACTGAAACTGCCTACTGTGTGCCCAGCACTGTGTGTGAACTGCAGACATGCTGTGCACCCCCAGGGAACCCTAGAGCTCACAGTCATCCTACATAAAGTCCAAGGACAAGGGTGACTACTCCCCAGAGCCTGTGTCCCCTGGGCTGCACTGGGAAGCCTCCTACATCAGGGCCAGGCCTGTCCTCTAGGGCTCTTTGCTGTCCTTGAAACTTCTGAACTACAGCTCCACCCTCCAAAAGCACTTACTCAGCGTCCACCTGGACCTAGTGCTACTGTGGATGCTGTGGGCAGGGAGGTGACTGCCAGTGTCCCCGCCCGTGAGAGCACACTCCCTGCAGGCCCGCCCAGAATCCTCAGCCCTGTGGATGAGCCTGGGGCGGGGCCTAGCAGGCATGAGGCCTCCTCTTCCAGCAGGAGACCTCGTGGTGGAGCCCAGAAGTCGTCTGTTTTCCCTCAACTTTGCCCCAGGAGCAAAAAGGCAGCCGTAGACAGCATATAACCCAGCAGGTCCCGGCTGGGATCCAAGAAAAGCCCACTTGTCAAAGCAGGCATGGGCCAGGCTTCCAGACCTGAGGACATCCAAGCTCCAGGGACAACAGGGCTCAGCGGCCTCCTTCCTGCTAGGGCAGCCATGTCCCCACCAGGCTGCCCACCAAAGACTGCGGCCCCCACAGCTGCGGAAGAGCCGGTCCCCTGCCCTCCTAGCCCTCCTTACCGTCAAGTTCTCGTCCCTGAAGAGGCTTTCTCCTTTGGCTTTCCCCAAGAGCTCCCTGGGGCAGTCGAGGTGGGGCTCAGACATGAACTCAAACACGTTATTCCTCCTGGGAGGAGAGGGCAGAGGACCTGGTGGTCAGCACATGACCTTGTGCGGCAGGGCAGGGACAGGGTCGCAGGGCGCAGCGCAGAAGAGGGGCAGCCCTAGGATCCTTGGGCTCCCCATGCACAACAGGGAGTGAGGAATGGAAGCCGAGCGTTCCTGTCTGGGACTTCCCTGCAAACCCCCACTGCAGAGCAATGGTGGATGAGATGTGGCAAGACAAGGTGACTCTGTCCCCAGGTGGGAGCGCTCAGGAGTCGTTGGGAGCCTACGCACCAGAGAGCAGGGGCGGCAGTGTTCCAGCTCAGGGACGCTTGTCTGCTCAGGGGCCTCGGGCCACCCTGCCACGTGCTCCCTCCCAGACTCTTCCTTCCCCCGCAGCTCCCTGCACCCTGAAAGCCCTACTGCATGGTTTCTCGGTCGCGTCGCCGGCCCCACCTCCTTCAGCCCTGGCACCAGGGCGCCGCCACGTACCACGTGGTGACCAGCTGGACGAAATGCACCAGCTTCCGCTCCCCCCGGCAGGTGGCGCACGTCTTGCTGCCTCTCCCAGAGCACGCACTGCACCTGAGGGCCACAGTCGGCGCTGCTCCATGGCTCGCAGGGTCCAGGAAGCTCCTGAGCCCTGTACTCAAGGGGGTGCTTCCTCCCCACCCACCCTCAGTCCTCTGAGGCTGCCCCTCCCTGCCCGGCCCGCGGTGCGTGGGCCTTGCTCCCCCTCCCTGTGCCCGCCCAGCTCGGCACCTCCTCTCCCTGGCATGACCGGCCCTGAAGGCCACCCCACTGCTTGACTGGAGCATCCTTCCTTCTCTCCCGGGGTGACAGAGCCGGGCCATGGCGGCCCCTCGACCGCTCCAGCCGGATCCAAAGAGTGCAGGAGCCGTGCGAGAATTGTATGGCTGGAGCTCACTGGCACATGAGCCTGTAAATGTGTTTTTTGCTAATGCCAGTTTATACCGGGTTTTTTTCCTAGCAGGAGAAAGGAAACTGAGTTTCCTTCCAAGTGGAAGCTCTTCCCTCCTGGTAGAAGGCCCACCACGCCTTACCCTCCCACTGCCAGGAGGAAGGCCTGAGGCATGAGGAGCCAGGGGTACAGAGACCAAGCCAGCCTTGAATATTCTCACTCCTCTTGATTTTGTTTCTCTTTAAAGACTTAGAAGTGCATTAAAGGATGTGATTTACAAAATGCAAGGAGCAAAGAAGGAACATTGTCTGTTGTTTAGTCAGTCAACCAACTTGCCTTGTTCCTTTCAGGCCCTGCTACAAATTTATAAACAGAGGTTTGCCAGTACCTACTCCTCAGAGGCAATTCTTACTTCTGTAGGTAGTTTTGGATAATCACTTCTATGTGGACAGAAAGAAACTCCCTGCTCCCCATCCTGCTGGCTTGTTTGGGGTTTTGTTTCATTTTGTTTTGTTTTGCTTTCTTGCTCTGCATTTCAGGCTGCCCTTGAACTCACTATGTAGCCCGGACTGCCTCAAACTCACATCGATCCTCCTGCCTCAGCCTCTTGAGGGTTAGGATTACAGGTGTGCTCCACCACACCTGGCACATACTTGCTGAATGCCTCGTTGCCTGGGAATGCCAGGCCTGGAGAGGAGCTCAGCCCTCCACAGTGAGGTCTGGCAACACCTCTGGATACAGCCAGTGGAAACCAGGGCACCAGAAAGCCAGGACACTTCCCCTGAAGGAAGGGAACCCCCACCTTCCCCTACCTGCGCCTGCCGGAGCCTGAGCACAAGGGACACCTCCGAGGTGGCCGGGCTCTGCGCTTGGTTCCACTGCATGCCGGGCACCTCACCTGCAGACAGCCACAGCCTCAGCCCGAGGGCTACTGGGAAGCAGAGCATCAGCCACTTCCTCTGAGCACAGCGCATTGGATATGGGGTCTCAGATTCTTCGTTACTGGATCCCTGGTGCTTTTGAGATGTCAGCCCTTCTTCCTCACAGCTTCCAATCCCCCAGAGTCCTCCCACCCAGTGTCAAGAGGAACAGGAGCACGGGGCTGCAGGGATTCAGTGTCAGGGGACAGGAGTGGCGAGGATGCACACAGGGGTCACTTTTGGAAATGGCCTGGGCACTGCTCAGAGGAGAGAGGGGGCACCCAGAAATGAGGAGAAACAGAAAGACCAGAGGGAGAGGGACCCAGGAAAGTCACCAGGAGCGAAATCCAGGAGTGGAGAGACAGGAGAGGTGGGAGAAGCCAGGCACAGGGACCCACAGCAGCTTGTGAGCTACGGGACAGGAACACTGAGCAGAAGGCAGCCCGCCAGAGGGCAGGGTAAGAAATGGCTGAGGGTGGCCACTGGTCAGTGTGTGACCCACCAGGAGGTTCCAGCTAGGCACAGCCCAAAACACTCAGGGTATGGGGACTTTCTCTAGGAACACCTGAGAGCCCAGGAGGCTTCTGGAAGGAAGCTGATGCCTGAAGCCCTGGACATCTGTTCCAGGCCCATGCCAACCTGAACTTTAATGCAGCCAGGTCCAAGTCCACATCAGCATGGGGCCTTATTTGGAAATAGTCTTTGCAGAAATCATTAGTTAAGGCAAAGTTCCAGGATGTCCACAGACTTGGCTGGGCCCAGAGAAGATTTATAAGCCCCAGTTCCCGTGCCTCTCAAAGCCTGCCCAGTGTTGGTCCAGATCAGCCTCAGTTCTCTTAGGGACCTGGTACTAAGCAGGTGATCTGTGGGTGTTGAGAGATGGATGGGAAAAGGAGAGAAAAACTAAAGTGCAAGTGTCTGGGTGCAAAAATCATTAGCTGTACCCATTTTACAGATGAGGAACCCTCCTTCTTGCAGCACAAGGGATTAAACCTCAGTTTTTTGCACTAAGCTCTATCCTTGGCCCTTTTTATCTTTTATTTTGAGACGAGTTCTTGCTAAGTTGCCTGAGCTGTACTTGGGCTGTAGTCCTCCTGCCTCAGCCTCCCAGAGTAGTAGGATGACAAGTGTGCATCACTACAGCCAGCTGAAACCCTCTCATTTTACAGATGGGAACATGAAGGCCCAGAAAGGGAGGATTATTGCTTGAGGGATTCCTATTCATTTGAGGAGACCCAAGCCCCAGCCCAGTCCTAGGTTCCTGTCTTCTCCTCACTGTGGGATCATCTCCTCCCGTGGTGCACAAGTGACTCACCGTGCCAGATCCGTGGCAGCCACTGCATTTGTACCGCCCATGACCACAGCACTTGTGACAGTCCTGAAAGCACAGTGCCCACCTTAGATCCAGTTTGCAAGCACCCCACCCTGCCCAGATGCCACCACTTCAAATAGAAGTACAGGCTCAGAGCCAGGACAGAACGATGGCACGAGGAACCCAGGGCCCTTCTGTGACTCAAAAGTACCCTGGAAGTCCTCGGCAACATGCCAGGAGAGAACAGCGCACCCCCACTTCCTCCAGGCCTGGCCATGCCTGTCCTACATGCCAGCAAGGGGACTCTTAGAGCCTGACTTTGACCTGGGGTGAAGCCACCAAGTCAGTCAGTGCACATCCCTTGGTGCTAATGCAGTTTTTGGAACAGAAGCTGTGGCCCTGGGGGGCATTTGGGTTACAGCAAAGAACTTGCCACTAGAATTTAAAAATCCCTCAGTAAAAACAGCTTTGGAATGCTTTGTTCCCCTCTCTGAGTCTTTTTCATTTTCTAACTCTATGAAAACACACAGAGCAGAAAGTCCCCTTCTTGAGTCAAACCTTAATGCAAAACAGACAGGAATTAGAGGGGAAGAGAATCTGAAGGGCGGTGAAACGCGGGCTCCCTCTCCTCTGCCGGGACTCTACTGCTAACCGCGCGGATGGGAAGGAAACGCTGCTTCCTGCTGACCCCCTGGGGAAACACCAATAATGTTCCCACATCGGCTGTGTCAGTGTCATTCGGGCCTCAGTTACGTACCATCAGGATACACTCTGTCACGAATGTGACTAAGTTTGCTCACTAGCTAAAGCTGGGGACAGGTTTGTAGATAGGATGAACTTCCTGCCTTGAGAACGCCCATTCCCTAATTCAAATGGAATCGTGTATGAGTGCTCAGTGCGTCCAGGGTTTGGGATTAGGCATATTTTGTACCTTGTAAAGAACAACTGGGCTGGGTAGAGGATTCTTTTCTGAGAGGATAAGAAGCCAGCAGAACCTGCAAAATCAGCTCCAAGAAGAGCAAGTATCAGTCACAAACCTTGACCAGGGAGGTGTGAGGCACTTGGGACTTCCTGGTGTCCTCCTGGAACATCGCAGGGACCTGGACCCTGATGTCCCAGAGCTTGGGCAAGGTGCCTCTCTGTGGCCCGTTGACTGAGCGGCCTGACATAGAAAATAGGTCCTTGTAAGAGCAGGGAAAGGTGATAGGGAGAGGATTTTATTTATTTACCAAGCAGGCATTAGACCAGATCCCAGGTTGCACAAACAGTGTACAAGCCAGCCCATGCCACAATCCCAGCACTCTGGGAAGCAGAAGGATCCTAAATCTGAGCCCAGCCTGAGCAACTTAGCAGTCTACTGAGATACTTTCTCAAAATAAAAATTAGAAAAGGCCCTGAGTTCAATCTTTATTAATAAAAAAAAGAGAGAGAAAGAAATGAGTGTATAAGAGTCTCCTCAGACGCTGGCTAAGCACTCAAGCTTTCAAACTGGGCATATCTGAGTGTGACTCTAGGCTAGTTACTCAGCCTCCCTAAGCCTCAATTCTCCCATCTGTAAAATGGGGATAATGGTGGAACCTACCATACAGGATAGTGGCAAAAACTGAACAGAATAATGTATACAACATGCAAGGAGAGGACTGAGACATGCCGAGGGATCAGTAAACCAGAGCTGTCATCTGTCACCAGCACCCCATCTTCGCCCTCTGTTGTGGGAGGTAGATGCAGCATATGCCATGGTTCACTGTGACAGGATATGGCAAGTGCTCTGCACAAGACCTTTGCAAAGTGCTCCAAAAACTCAGAGGCCCAGGCAGTCCTGCAGGGGAGGCACAGCAGTGCCAAAAGCTTCATAAAAAGGCAACACATTGGCCGAGTCTTGCAGAATGGACTGAGTGGCAGAGCAGAGAAAGCAAGCAGGACCAGGGCTTCCTGGTTCCCTCCCCAGAGAGGGAACCACAGACTTGGGGGGCCTAGGGGTCTGGAAATCGAGGGGCCCAGGGTTGGGTGGGAGGCAGGCAGCTGCCTACAACTATCTATAGCCAGTGGGAAGGAAGCATCTCTGAAAGCAATACTGGGGAGCCTCAGAGATGAAGTCAGCCCTGCATTTCACAGGGAAGGGGAGGCCACGGCTCCTCCTCACCTGCTCCCTAGCTGAGCGCAGGCCTGGGATCTCCCGCCCGCCCGCTCTCCTCACCTGCTCCCTAGCTCGGACAGCTCACTTACTGGTGAAGGGTTGAAATGCCCATTCGCTTATCCTGGATTCGCTGAAAGTCTCCAGTCGGTACTACCAAGAGAAAAAACAGTACATTTGTTAGCTGGAGGTGGTGGTGCACACCTGCAATCCCAGCACTCTGGGAGGCTGAGGCAGGAGGAAGGTACACTTGAACTTAGACACAGCAATTTAATGACTTACTGAAACCCTGTTGCAAAAATAATTTTTAAAGGGGTTGGGGATGTAGTTCTGTGCAAAGATGCTGAGTTCAATCACTAGTACTAAAAAGACAGATAAGGGAAGGAAGAAAGAAGGAAGAAGGAAGGAAGGAAGGAAGGAAGGAAGGAAGGAAGGAAGGAAGCAAAAAGAAAAAAGAGAGAGAGAAATAGAAAGAAAGAAAGAAAGAAAGAAAGAAAGAAAGAAAGAAAGAAAGAAAGAAAGGAAGAAAGAGAAAGAAAGATCAGCACACATAGTCACACACAGGTACCCTTTATGAAGCTGAAGGCAGATGCCACCTGCTAGATTTGAAAGGGAGACTCAGAGCTGCTCCCACAAAACGCCCTGTGCTGTTTGGTGCTACTGGCAACAGCAGTTCTGTTCTGGAGGGCCTGAGCCACACGCAGGGAGCTCAGCCAGCCAAGGGCAGCTCACACTGGAGCCGTCTCAGTTCTGCACAAGCTGCTGGAGAAATGCTCTGGGAAAGAGTCTTAAAGCGATATTTGGCCTTCGATGGACAGAGGCCGCAGGGTCCCCTGCCCTGCATCCCTTAGAAGGAAGTGACACGTCTGGTATCCAGATCTTCCTTCTCAGTCCTTGGATGAGATGAAGGCAGGATCTGGGCCAAGGCTTGGATCTTCCTCATCCATATGAGGAAGCAGAGGCTCAGAGAGACGGCTCAGTTGAGTTGTCCAAGGTCACACAGTTCCAAGGTGGCCCCTTCCTCCAGATCTCCAGTAGAGCCAGTAAAATTTCTGTATGATCGCATGCTTACCAGAGGACAGCAATATCACTGACACTAGAGAGTGTGAACTCTGTGCAGGAGCAAACAGCACTGCCCCAGCGGTCTAGTGCGGGGGGGGGGGGGCAGATTTCCCTGGAGTGACAAAAAATGGTTCCCTGGCATGGGACACTTCAGAAAACCAGAGGGAGCTTGGTCAGTGTGCACTGGTCAGGCCTTGGGGCTGGCAATCCTGCTCTGCAGCCCAGCTCTACCACCTCTAACCACATGATCCTAGGCCAGTATTTTGCCTCTCCAGACTTCCGTCCCTCCTCTGTAGCAGGCGGCAATCTGCCCCTGCATAACAAGATGTGAATGCCACATGCTTTGCATGAGTCTACTACATCAGTGCATTTGAACTTGTCCGTGAAGATCCATGATGTTTATTGCTATTAATATTACTCACGGCTGCTGAACACAGAAACTGCAGGGGGACTCGGCATCACCAGGTCCATGACGTGCCACCTTCACCCTGACTTCTTTTCCCTGACTCACACCACACAACCCCACCCATCCCAACATCCCAGTGCCCTTCCAGGGCCTTACCCTGCAGAGGGTCTGCTGCCTCAGCTCCTGGATAATGAGGTCCCCAGCGGCTGCACTGCCATAGCAGCATTTGGAGTTCACAAAGCTAAGGAGGGCCTCCCGGGCCACCGCCTCCGTCACAGCAGGGACTTGGCTACAAGGAGGAGAGGTATGGGCTGGCTGGGAAGGGCCTGTGGGCTTATGCAGGCCAGGTGCGCGTGGGGGAGGGGATACTGCACTCTGGAGAGGAGAAACCCTCCCCCCTGCCGCCAAGGGCTGTGGCCACAGTAGAGCCTGGCAGAGTCCAACTGCAGAGGGCACATTGGGAGAGGGAACAAGGGACAGGACAGATGCCAGGATGAGAAGGTGAAAGCTTGCTCTAGAAGGGTGCAAAACACAGTAGATGAAGCGTATAGCTTAGGGGAAGCTGACAGATTATAGAACTCAAAAGTCAGAACCAAACCAAGGAGGGTGTCCTGAGATAGGAGGAGGCAGACAGGCAGAACGGGCCTCCTGCCCTCAGGGAACGCGACTTGAAAAGGGAAGCTAGGAGCAGTACACAGGCAATGAGCCCAGACTGTGGGCCCATGTGGGAAGGAGATGGAGTGCCCTCTCTGCACCCCGTCCTCCTCCCAGAAAAATCCTCTGCCCTGAGAATGCAGCCCCTGCTGAAGTGTTCCCACCCCGGGCCCCCAGTAAGAAGGAACCCTTGCCTCCCTTTGCCCTCAGTCTCTGGAGCTGCCCTGTCTCCTCGGCAGCCCCAAGGGCCATTCAATCCTGCTTTGCACACCTGGGGTCCCTCACTGGCTGTGGGGACAGGCAGCAGAGCAGGGCACACTATGGAGGGAAGTGGTAGAGATGCATCCCCAGGGGAAGTGGGCTTTGTGCCTGGTACTCCAGGAGGGGAAGCTGGGGACAGGGGTGGGCACCCTATTTCCAGATGGCAGAGGAGTGGGGCACACAGGTGAACCTCTTGGGGTTGAATGGACCCATGAAGGGCCATCTCCCCCTTCCCTTTGCACCCAGCTAGCTGGGCAGCCTGAGCTCCATGATGGCTTTCCAGGCATCTAGACCTTGGGTTAGTAAATTCCCGCAACATTGGGCCTGATGGTAAATATTTTAGCTTTCATGGGTTGCAGCCTCTGTCTCAGCTAGTAAACTCTGCCATTGTGGTACAAAAGCTGCCATAGATGAGACACAAACAAGAAGTGTGGCTGCACCCCAGAAAAACTTTGCTTACAGGGATAGACTAAATTTGGCCACAATTTAACCTCGAGTGTCAGTTGTGGCTTTCAACTCTGGCTTTGCATCCAACCAGCCTGAAGGACTTGGTAAAATGCAGGCTCTCAAATCACATCCCTGCAGAACCTGGTTTGTCAGGATGGGACAGGCAGCCCCAGCGGACCCTAAGGCACTGCCAGGGCTAAGAATTCCCAAAGAGGGCTCCGCTGGGGTGAGGTCTATGCAACCTGCTTCTCACCTGCGTTCCAGAATGGGGGACCAGGACAGTGGCTGCAGCAGTCTCCCCAGGGCCTCTGAAGGGGGAAATAATATCTGCTGACCTGGGGGAGAGGGGAAGAAATGAACAAGTCAGGGGCCCAGCAGCCACCCAAAGGAGCAGGCGTGATTGGGTGGAAGAAGGAAAGGCTGGCTGTGAGAAAGCACATATGAGAAGGACACCTTTGAGATAGACCATGCAAAACGGATGCCCCAGGGGAGAGGGAACTGCCTCAGTACTTGTGTGTTAAGAGATGTCCCTTCACCCAGCATGAGCCCCTGGTAGAGCTTGCAGGAGGCCCCACAAGTACTTACTATCCCTCTGAAGAAGGTGGTCATAGCTGGGCAGTCTCTCCAGGAGTTCACTGGAGGGTGCTGGAGAGTTCTCAGGCTCAAAACTGAGGTCACTCACACCTGCAGGAAGACACAGTCCTGAGCCATGGGGAAGATCAAGGGGAGCTGAGAAGTGGGAATGACTGCTCCAGAAAGCCCAAATTAATAAACCAGCCTCACGCGGATAGCCTGGGACACAGAACACATCTTCAGAGTAGGGGGTCAGCAGGTTAACACTCTGATAAGGTTAAAGTTGAGTGGCCCCTTAGAAGGTGGAGCCAGATCAGAAGAATGGGACCTCTGTTCTCCTGTGCATACTGATGACTTGAAGATCACCCACAGAGTGACACAACCACTCACCAGGGGAAAGGCAGAGGGGCATTAGGACACAATGGATAGTGTCCTTGGCCACTGTCCAATGTCCCTCACCCTTTGCTCTCCAGCACTGTTCTGCAGCTCAGCTCTGCTTCCCAGCCACCATGGCTGAGCAGCCTTCCTCCACATGCCCTTCTGCCATGCTGCTTCTGCCTTGGAGCCAGCCCACCGCACACTGATCCTCTTGAAACCATAAGCCAACACAAGCTCCTCCTCCCTTAGGTGGTGTCAGGATAGCTGACTAATACACCTGACTCTGTCTTTCTGGTGACCAAGTCATCATGGACTCAATAGTAAGTCCAGATGGATCATCAGATCAAGAACACCAGCACACGCTGGCACCAGTGTGAGGCTTTGTGGTAATGTCACTTTGCATCGTAGTCACATCTGTCCCTGACTCCAAAGGCACTGTCTGCATCTCTAACTCTCCTCTACCCATCTTCCTCCACAGATGGCCTGCAGCGAAGAAGAACCCCAGAGATGGAGGCAGTTGTTCTCACTGTGAGAAGCCAAGGGCACTCCCTTTGGAGGTGGGGTAGAAGGGGGCTGTTCTTACTGACGCCCCTCCTCCCTCCCTGGTATCAGCCACTCTGGCGTTTCATCCTTCGTCACACCTGACCTGCAGATCAGCCTGGGTTGCTGCTTTCAATTAAAACAAGACTTGCTCACTTTTCTAGACTTCATTTTCACTAAATTAAAGAAATAGAAAATGCAATTTCATTTAGAGGCTTTAAAGAGTTGCCCTTCTGCAACCCAAAAAAGGTCTAAGAGATGTCTGACCTGAGTACTTTCTACTGACTATTTCACAACCCATCCCATATAGTCAACTTCCTGGGACTGGCTTAGTCACCAAAAAAAGCAGAGTCAGGTGTGTTAGTCAGCTTTCCTGACACCACCTAAGGGAGGAGGAGCTTGTGTTGGCTTCCAGATTCAGGAGGTTCAGTTTGTGGTTGGGTGGCTCCAGGGTAGGAACAGCATGGCAGAGGGGCCCAGTGGAGGAAGGCTGCTCAGCCATGGTGGCTGGGAAGCAGAGCTGAACTGCAGAGCAGTGCTGGAGAAGAAGGGGTGTGAGATCATTGGTAGTCCCCAAGGACACAGCTGGGGACACAACTGGGGTGTGACCTAATATTCTTCTGCCTCAAGTGCGTTTCTTAACAGTCAGAGCTATTTATCAGCAAGGGACTCAGGAGTCAGCACTACTTGCTCTAAAGAGCCATAGGAAACAATTCAAACCTTACGGGCCTCACAGTCTGTCTTCATGACTCGGGGTGACTACCATCATGTGCAGCCAGCTGCAGCAGGACACCATTGCAAGGGATTTGTGCACATAGGTGGGGTTAGGTGTGACCCCTCTGTTCTCCTGTGTGTGCTGCTGACTTGAAGATCACCCACGGAGTGACACAGACACTGACCAGGGAGGGGAAAAGCAGAGGGCCATTAGGAAGATAAGGGCCAGCATGGAGCCTCTCTGAGTTCTGGGCCCCTGTGTGCCCCTGGAAGATGCCTTCACAGTCAGAAGCCAGAGGCAGGGTGCTCAGGAAAGTGGATCTGACCTGTGACTGAGCCCAGGAGCTGTCAGTAGACAGGACATGTGCGGACCCCAACTCCTTCAGCTGTGAGTGAGCACTTCCCTCAGTGACCATACGATGGGACAGGATGTATGCAGTGTCTTGTCCATGTCTGCCACATGCAAACTCTCAGACAGAGCCAGGGCCTGAGCAGGGTGGGTTCCCCTTCACCCTGTGCTCCCATAAACATCAAGTGTAGGAAGAGCGTCTAGCACAGCCCTCTCCCCTGGGGTGGCCTGGCCCAAATGCAGTCTTGGGTCCCTGGAAAAGATCACAAGGAAATGCTATATGGCTTCTATGTCCCCTGAAAACCAAACAAAAGGGTCAGGAAGAGAGAAAAGAATGAGAGGAGGAAAAGTCAAAGCTCCATCCATCATCTGGGACCCACCCTGACCTCTGGGGCAGCAGTCACTTTTCTTTAGAGCTAAATTAATCCTGCCATTATGCTATGTACAAAAATAAAGGTCTGGAGGCTGACCTGCTGGAGCAGGCGTCATTTCCTGTGCAGACCTCAACCAACACAACAGGAATGTCACTGGGCATTGTGACAAGGCCTCCTGCTCTGCCCCTGTTCTTGTGGTGAGACTGTTTCAGAGCAGTTGGGGCCAACACACCCTAATACACATGTCACATCCAGTGGCTCACAAGAAATGTGCAACACCACCTTTTATATCATCACAACAAGCTACCCCAGTGCAAAAGAATGCGAAGCTCAGAGGCGTGACTTGGGGCCACCAGTTTGCACACTCAGAGGAAGACAGCTTAGAGCGGATCCTTTCTCCAAGCCCAGGGAGAAAACTCAAGACCCCGCTTCCCCACGGCAGCACGCGAACATCGAATGGCTGTTGAGAAAACTTTGGAAAGACAGTCGTTTTGTTCAGAAAGAAATTTTCCTTATGGAAAAAGGGGCAATTAATAGATGACCCCTTCAGCTTCCTCTTTTGAAAATGCCATTCTTTTTAATTCGGATGGTAAAAGCAATTTAGGACAATTGTCCCTGGTTCCAGATGAGTCAGTCTAAAAGCACAGAAAATCATGTTCCAGCAGCCCCCAGCACCTCAGGACTCTGTGGGGCTTTGCTCCATCACCTGTCGGTATGGACAGTTGTGCAGCCCCTTTGAACAGTGCCTCTCCTCCATCTGTCACCTTGACAAAGAGTGACACACAGTGGGTACATCCGAGCACCATGTGGATGCACGTGGATTCCTTGTGAACTGAATAACACTTGAGATGCGCAAGTGACAGAGACAGAAAGAGACAGGAAGTAGGGAGGTGGCTGCCAGGGGCCCTGAGGAGGTTGGCACTGGAACTTTGTCAGCGGGGAGAGCTTTCAGCTTGCAAGATGAACGGGTTCCGGACGTGGGCAGTGGTGATGGCCGCGTGCCGTTGTGCACACCCCAAGTTGTGTGTTTACAAGACGAGACTGAATAGCTAGATGGCGAAGGTTTAAATGTTTAGACATTATACGGTAGAAAGCACATGGGCCCCAGTGCCCTCAAGCCCCTCTCCCTGCTCTGAACACACTTCCCCCCTTGCTCCTGCCGCTTCCTGAAGCAGCGCAGGAGTCTGCTTTCCCATCTTTATGCGGCGTGATAAAAACTCCGGTGGACCCTGCTGCCGACGGCAGGCTCATGAGAGTATTAGGGTAAGTCCTCACCGGCCTGATACACCAGATCTGGTGCCATGTGGCTTCCGCCTCTGCCACAGAGTAGAAATGATCATGGAAGTAAACGTTTTGAATCAAGTCACGACATCAAATTAGTCACGATAGTGACACTCACTGAGCAAGACTTCAGCGCTGCTTCAGAAGGCAGCAGGAAGGCTGGCAGGGACGAGTCTGGAGTGAGGGAGGATTTGAGCGGATGCCTGGCAATGTGTCTTTCGGTGGTCAAGCAATGTTAATGCTTTTTAAAAAATTTTTTTTAACATTCACTTTATTTTTTTTATCAGACCCCATTAAAAATGACGGTGATGACAAAGCTTATGTGTATTTTACCACAAATAAAAATAACTTTAAAGAACGAAAGATCCAGATGATCATAAGAGAAAGAACATAAAGAAGTCCTGTTTTGCTAAGAACAAACCAAAAAATGTTGGCCTCACAATTTAAAGGCCTTCTTAGCAAGACTGAAAACCTGACTGTCACTCTCTCACCGAGACCTGCTGTGACCACTACTGCCCATGGTCACCTCACCTTGGTGCCGCCCTAGGGGGTTTCGTCTGCACAGGAGCCAGGGAAAAGCCCTCCTGTGTTTTCCAGACAAAGATGAGAGTGGAAAAACAGTGCGCCTCGGGAGGGCAGGTCGTGGGAGTAAAGCCAGGAGTGGAGTAAGGCAGAGGGAGAGGCCTCCAGGAGGGACTTGCAAGCACTTTGCGGGGGGGTGGCAAGGCTGCCATGTGGTGACACCAATATCCAGAGAAATGGGTAGCTGAACTCTGTAGTACACACCTGCAATCCCAACCCTCAGGGAGGCTGAGGCAGGAGGATCACAAGTTCAAGCCCAGGCTGAGTAACTTAGCTACTTAGCAAAATCCTGTCTCAAAATAAAATAAAAAGGACTGGGGATATAGCTCAGGGTGAAGGCTCTGGATTAAATACTTATTACATAGGTGGGGAGAGGGGAGAACAGGGAAGGAGAGCAGGGGAGGGGGTGACAAGGCCTGGGAGAATGCTTTGCTTAGAGAGTTCTGCCAGTCCCTCCCGCCTCAAGGGGAAACAACAACCATTGTACTTTTGTTTTCAATTATTTGGGATTGCAATTCACAATTGATTTGAATCATTGGAGATGGTGATTTATAGCTGTTTTTCAATTTTGGGGGGTATGAAACTCATGAGTTAGAGAAAGCTCAATCACGCCAAGACCAGGTCACTTGGGCACTGGGCCATCTAAGCCCTACCACTGCCGTTCCAGAGGTAACTTCCAACTTCATGGCGTTTACACACACGCACACACACACACACACACACACACACACACACACACACATCAGTTTCCTGGCCTGGCTCTGTACCCAGTCAGCCTGCTCAGATCAGCCACCTCCATTTTCCTTCTCCATGCCCTGTCCACTGGGGTCACAGCCCCCACTAATGCAGCGCCCTACAGGTAGGTGGAAGCCCAGCACAAAACCCGCAGCACAGAGGTAGGTGGCAGGGCACTCACATAATGTTTTATTTAGGGCATCATTTTCCATTCCCTAAAACCAGGGCTCAGGAGTCCAGCAGTAGAGAGGGAGAAATGGGGTATGGATCGGGGAGGGCTCTGGAGCTGGACTCAGGAGAGCCCTGGGCTCTCACTGATCTGGGCTGGATTTCACAGAGCTAATATGTCTTACGCCTGCCCAGAGGCAGAAGCCGCCTCTTTCTGTTGGGGTTACAGGACCCATCACTCCCTGTAGGAATGTGGCAGCCTACAGGAAGCACCAGGGGCCCAGGGGCCAGGGCTGCCCAGCGGGCAAGACCTGGACATCAGTACAGCATCGGCACCCTGAGGGTGTGTGTGAGGCCAAGGCCAGGACAGGAAGCCCACACCTTCCCACCACCATACCAAGAGAGCCTCCAAGTCCCTGTCGGGTCTTCAGCAAGAGGTCAGGGGAGGTGAGGACAGTTAGGTAATCCTTTTGGGGACAGAGCAGACCCAAGTGCCAGGCAAGGGCCCCCTGTGCCCAGCACTGGGACATTCAGGGTGATGGCAGTGTGGCCTCGGATCAGGATTCTCATCCATGAGCTCAGCTCTGCTCTAATTCTATAGGCTCCAATGCTCAGGCCCCTGACCTGAGACACCCCCTCCAAAATTATAGGGGCTGGAGATACAGTCCATCTTACTTCAAGATCCTCTTGATTATCCTGTCTGGGGAGATTTCAGTCTACAGTAAAAGAAGTTATATTACAAAAGATGGGGTGCACAGAAAAACAGAAATGTTCCCCTTTTGCTCTGTGCTGGGACATCACACTCTAGGCTAAGAGTGGCCAGCCCACCCATACCCAGGGCTGCTAAGCAGGATGATCTGCCTAATCTAAAAATACTCCTAGGGCTGTTAAGTAAGGAGTAGCCTTGGTACCTAGACCTAAGGCCAAAGAGTACATGCTCCAGGTAGGGATTTGTCACCTGGATTTAACACAGCATTGCCAAAAGCTGGGGCCCATCTGTCACTAGAAAGGTGCTGACCATGCTGGGAGAGGCTCCCAGTCAGGGTGACTGAGAAGCACCCGCCACCTGCCACAGTGTCCACTGGCATTTGTGGTGATCTTTGCTGAGTGCCGTGTCCAGCACGTTCCTATCCAGGCCGACTTCTGAGGAAGTTTTTCTCTCTGAAACCACTGACTCAGTGTATAATGTACAAGTTCTGCAGTGGGCTCCCTTCCTCACACCTAGAGGACAGGTGTCCCACCTCCGGTCCACCCACTGGGTTTTCATCCCTTCTGTACATGGCCCCGGCCTTCAGGATGCTTTTCCTGCTGAGCCCTGCCTCATAAGTAGGGTTTTCAGAATCTTGAGGGACTTAAAGCTTTAGTCTCGCTCTCAACTGGCTTATGAAAAGGCACATGACTGACCCAGAAACCTCATGAGTGATCATATTTTCCATGAACAGTTTACTTTTTGTTTTGGTTTTTTGAGGTGAGGTCTAACGTTATAGTTCAGGCTGGCCTGGAACTCATAGCACTTTTCCTACACCGGCCTCCTGGGTGCTGGAATTCCAGGTATACAGCTCCATGTTTGACTCAGCCTACATTGTTAAGGGTCTGGAGGCACAATCTGGTCACATTAAGCTCTCAAATACTTAGTAAGACACCTCCACACTGTCTCCTACTTTAATGTGGAAAAGAACACAACGTAATTTAGATTGAGCTTGTTCTAAGATTAGTATAGGCTAACTGTGTATTCCCTTTCAGTTCTAACCCTGAAGCTTTACAATGCCAATGTTAGAGGCACCACAGAATGCTAATGGTGCAGAGGACCCTCACGCTCACTGTGTCCAGTGATGCTGAACCTGTATCTGTGTCATAAGCCCCATGCAGCCCCCAGAGCACAGGCATGGCACTTTGCCCCCAGCCTCACACCTCATGCTAAGAACCCCTAACCTAAGTTCTATCTATAGATAAGGAAATTGACACCCATAGGAGTTGAGTGACTTGCCCAGGATGGAACTGTCAACTCCAAGCAGAACCAGGACTCGAACCCTAACCTCCTGATTCCTGGTCTGAGGCTCTTTCCTCCCACCCCACAGCCCCATCCAAATTCAGGATCCAAAGCTGCTTCTTTTCAAACACAGCATAGTTCTTCCTAAAATACCATTTCCTTCCTTATGCTTTTAAGCAGTCCTCAGATTCCATTGTGTTTCTGTCCTCAGGACAGGAAGGGGTCACCCGGCTGCCTCACTGGTAGTAACAAACAGGTAGGTTCGTTGCTCAAGCCAGAAAGAGACTGAAGTAAGAATTTTGCTGTTTGCACTTACACCAGGGGCAAGGGGGACTGTCATCTAGAGAGAGGATGAAGACAGTGCCACCCTGGCTGGTGCCAGAGCAGTCAGGGAGCAAGGGCGTGCCCCAGCTTTGCCTGGCCTTTCACTGGTGATGGAAGAGGAGGCTGCAGGCTTCAAGTTGGTTTTACCTGAGAGGAAGGCAGGGGGGACTGCGGGTCGCTCAGGGACCGAGCCCAGTGGGCCCTGGGCCGGGGCGGGGGGGGGGGGGCTAGCTCTCTCCCGGGCGGGTAAAGAGGTGGGGACCATGCTGCCCTGAGGTGCACTACTTACTGTCCTCATCCCTCAGGTTCCTGTCCATGGTCCAGAGGTCCAGCGAGGAAGTGCTGCGTTCCTGACTGCTGGCTGCAGGGATCTGAGGACCACACTCAGCCCTCCCGTGAGGCCCATTGTTACTGGAGCTGCATTCAACAGAAGCCGCCCCACCCCGCCAGCGCCCCCCCAGTCCCCATCCCAGGAGCTGGAGCTCCTCCTTTCAGGAATCTCCCTCTGACCAAGTTCTTGTGGGTGCTGCTGGTTGCGTGGGTCCTTGCTGCAGTTCTGTGGGGGACACATGTCCTGTCTGTTTTCAGGAGCTGGGCTTCACACTTTTGTGCTCGGTCCAGATTGGAGGGTATCCGGCACTTCAGTGAGAGGTGGGCTGTGTATCACGGTGGAGCACCCAGAGTGAGCTCACAGCCACAGGGAGGTGACTCCCTCAGTGGGGGACCGTGTGGGCACTCAGACTGAAGTCTTAGGTTTCAACCGCTTTGTCACCTCAGAACCGGGGACAGGGAAAGATGCTGCAAAACCACACAGCCCAAAGTGGCCAAAACCAGCCCCCAAGGCAGGATGCATGAACCACTATGGTGGCCATGCTGACCAGTCCCTGTGAAATGACTGTGGGTTTGTGGGAGATCTAAGGATGGAGCCCAAGAATGCTCTACCACTGAACTGCACCCTGGCCCTGCCTATGGGGGCTGCAAAAATTTTTTCTGAGTCCTTCGAACCCCGACCCCAGAGACTATCCCTCACCTCTGGAGGAATCTACCAAACACTGACCACCCAGGGCTATGCCCTGGAAGTGAAGAGCTCAGTCCCAAGGGCACTGCAGCCCTCACCCCCGCACTCTTCCTCCATGGTGACTCCTCCACAGCAAGGCAGGGACTCCTCCAGGGCAGCACTGCCACAGGGAAAGTGGCCCTCTGTGCCTGCCTCAGTGTGCCCAGCAGTGTCTCTGGGAATATGCCAGGGGCTCCTCAGTGAGGGCTGTGGTCACCTTCACTGTGGGATGAGAGACTGTTTCTTTGTGACTGGAGCACGGCAGGTTTCTGACAGCCACACTGAACTTGGAGCTGCTCCCTGCTGCCCTGCAGGGCAGCTCACTGGGTCTCTTCCTCTCTCTCTGAGTGTGTATATATGTGTGTGTGTGTGTGTGTGTGTGTGTGTGTGTGTGTGTGTGTGTGTCTGCTGTGCATAAGGATCACACTCACATGGAGCTGGGGCTTGTACATAAGCCCATCTTAATTCTTTCCACTTCCCCTTGCTCTTGTCTCCTTTCCCTCCCTCCATCTCTAGTTCCCTTTCCTATCTGCAAGAGATGTATCTATCCACTTCATATGATCTGTTATTTTGCTCTTTTGTTATTTTGTTATTTTGCTCAAAGTTATTTATACTTTGTTTTTCTCAGAAATTCCATACTTTGCTTTCCCAGCTCTTCTACTCCAGGTATCTTCCCCGAGGCGTTGAAGACATCTTATTGCAGTGACATATGCACACCCGTGTTATAACCACACAGCTCGCAAGGGCGGAATCCTGGAAGCAGCTTATATGTTCCTTGGCAGATAAATGGTTAATAGACGCATATGTATATATACACAGTGAAGTACTACTCTGCCATAAGAAAGATAAATTTGCATTCTTTGTAGGAAAATGGATGCACTTTGGGACCATAATGCTAAGAAAAAAAAAATCAGATACACAAGCACAAGAATCAAATGGTCTCTTTTATGAGAGACCCGCGAGGTGCCTCTTTTCCCTTCATGGCTTCTGTCTTCATCCTCACTGCCCACTGTCAACAGGCTGCCAGGAGCAGGTGTTTCACAGACGCTTCTTAAACACACTCGGCCCTCACAAGTGGGGCCTTACAAGGTGAGTAGGAGCACTGAATGTATTACTCTTGGAAGGTGAAGGCGATTATCGCTGCAGATCACAAAGAAGACCAAGAACCTGAGGGAGGAATAGTCTTCTTATAGCTTTGTATATCACGCAGTTTTAAGCCCTATGGAACTACCCACAGTAACAGGACTATCAAGAATGTGTGTGTTTTACCCTAGACACAGTACTTGTATGTGTCTGTGACTATGTGTATATGTATGCATTTGATCATGAACATGATCAGCAGAGAGAGAAGGAGGGGGGGGGGAGAGAACAGATTGCTGTGGTTTAACTAAAGCACTATACTATTATTACATCTTGAGTCCTTTCAAAGAAGCAATGTGTACTACCTAATCCCCACCCCAAAAGAAACCACAGGAAATCATTTAAATGGCAAACAGAAGAACGGGAATGTTAAATATAGCTGGTTAAAAGGTTCAGAAACCTCAAGGCTGAAACAATGCATGGCTTTGAGCAGCTCCTGCTGATCTTAGGAAACAAGGCGAGCTGATCTGCCTACAGGCACCACAGTCTCTCCGCAGCCTATCTAGGCGGAATGGGAGTTAATACACAGCTCCTGAGACGCACAGGAGATAAATGAGCTCGGCGGCTAGACCTTTCTGATCTTGCTTAGGCACTGGTGCAGGAACACCGCATGTGGTGCTGTGTTTAAATGACAAAGGACAAGGTGGTGGACCCATCACCACCTCGCATGCATGGTATCAGAAGGGTCCTGCTTCACCAATGACAAGAGCCAGATCAGAATGAGCCCAATCCTGGTTCTACCTCCTATTCGGATCAAGGGTGCGGATGGAGAGAGAGTCCTAGCACTTTGACTGGTGTCTGTCTTTCATTCCACACCTTGCCGTTGGCAGCACCGCCTAGGGACACTGGCACTCTCCCACCTGAGCTGGGCCTCCGTGGTCTGTGGCTGAGCCACTGCGCCCTTCTGCCCCTGCACACACTCAGTGCTCCCGAAACAGCTGCTGAGTTAACACAGTACCTAAAGGGACATGGGGAGGAGGCAGCAGAATGGCCTCGTCCTGCTGACAGCTGATGCAGGCGGGGACACTGTCAGCATAACACAGAGGGGTCATTCCAGGAGCAGAGGCCCTGCCATCGGAAAGTGAGTCAGAGATGATAAAGCAGCAGCTGGATGTTAGGGACAAGTGGGCTGGGGAAGGACTCAGAGGGCTCTGACATCGGACTGGATGTACTGGGCCCCAAGCTGCAAAGTGGAAATCCTCCTGGGCCACGGAACAGTTTCCTGGTGCCAGGACCTCCTGCTGGGGTGCAGGGATCATTTCCTTCCTCTGGGAGGAGCAAGCTCTGCTCAGCTGTCACTCAAGCCCGCCCCCCCCCCCCGAAATTTTAGCCTCTGTCTGCCTCCTTGCAGCTAAACCTGGTGCCTGGCGGGCTTTGCAGTTTTTCCTCCCATTGGAAAGACGGGTCCCCTAGGGTGGCCACTGTGTCCATCCCTAGCTTCCTGTGTCATTCACGTTGGCCTTAGGTTCCTGTCAGTGATCAGAGCCGCCAAGGTCTGACAGTAACGCAGACGCCCGGCTGCTCCTCGCAGAGCTGATCCGGTGTGTTAAAGCAGAACTCTGTATCCTGGCTTTTTATTACCAAGGGAATCAACGTAGCACAATTCAGCAATCTCAGATCTTTTCATTTATTTGTTTATTTTTGGCTTTAGGTCCTCAGAATTGAACCCAGGGCCTTTGCACTGAGCTACACTCCCAGCCCTTTCTACTTTTATTTTGAGACAAGGTCTCGCCAAGTTGCCTAAGCTGGGCTCAAATTTGCAATCCTCTTGCATCATGCATACCGCCATGCCCAGTTTAATCTCTTATTTCTTAAAAGGGTTATCTCAAGGTAAAAAAAAAAAAAGAAGTTTAATGAGGTTACCTCCATGCGACTTGAACTCCTTCCTCTTTAAGGGACTCCCTTGGGCTCAGGTGGGATTTACAGCATCACGCAGAAATGTTTTAAGGGGTCCTTTCCCGCCGCTGGATGTGCCTTCTTCCAGTGGGGTGCAGATGCTAACAACAGCGATGAGAACTGGAGAAGCATTTTACAGTAACGCGCAGAACCATTGTCCAAAATCTTAGCTCAGTTGGTAAAGCTTCCATTTGAACAGTCTTAGGACATTCAAATGAAAAGACATCTATTTTATATCCTGTCTCTCTTTTGAACCCAGGGTAACACCCTGACCATCTGATAAGCTGGTAGCATCAATAATTCACCAGAATTTTCAGTTATTCAGGTTTTAGCCACTGGCTCTGTCTGAGGGTAGCGGGGGAGGCCCACAGACCTTCTCCATGAAGAAGTGGACATGGTTATATAAGCACAGATATTCTTCATTTAACAACCTGCCTGTTTAACAGCTATTCAGACTCACAACCAAGGTGCAATGTTTGTACTTACAACCTGCTGCTTGGACTCACACCCCATCCCCATGTTTTTGTTTTTTTGAGGTGTTTTTTTTTTACACAGCTCTGTAAATCTTGTTTATAAGCCATAACCTTTTTGTACAGAAAACCTGGTTTATACAGTACTGTAATTTTTGCTACTTATACAGTATAGTATAGTACTGTGGCTTTACATTCTGTTGCACATCACAGCACTGCATGTAAATAAGAGCAAAGTCATCAAGTTGGAGTTTCCTTTGACCACTTCTTTGTTCTTAATGTCATAATGCACATACTATACACAGTTCCTCACATAGTAACCAATTCTTTCAGTGACCTAGTCACAGGAACTACACCTGGTCTCTAATGGAGGATTTCTGTAGTTTTAAAATATCCTGGACTGGGTACACACCTCAGTGGTGGGTACTTGCCTGGCCTGGGTACATGGGCTGGGTTTGATCTTACACACACACACACACACACACACACACACACAGGCAAATCGCATGCAGCAAGTGCACATGACATCTCCTGCCTTGGCCATCGTTAGGAGTACAGTTCAGTGGCATGTGACTGCTTCCAGAAGCCACCACTCCACCTCGTGTCTCTATGTGTTGACTGCTCAGGGAACCCTACATAAGGAGACTCATCTGGTATTTGTACTTTTGTGACTGGTTTATCTTAGACAATGTGACTTCCAAAGTTCGTCCACACTATAGCTTGTATCACAATTTCCTTCTTTGTAAGGCCAGATAATATCCCGCTGTGTTAGGTATGGACCATTCATTCATCCACTGAGCGACACTTGGGTGGCTTCCACCTTCTTGATAGCATGAATATTGCTGCTATGAACATGGCGTCCAGATGTCTCTGAGACCCTGCTTGGATTCTTTTGAACGCAGGCCCAGAAGTTGGGCTGCTGGATCCCACGATGATTTGATGACGAAGTTTTTGAGCCCTTCTCTTTTCTTTAGTGGCTACACCATCTCCTATTGCTTCCAACTGTGCCCAAGGATTCATTTCTCCACATCCTCATCAACTGTGACAATGCTCTGGTCATAGCACCTTACAGGTTATGAACTGTATTATCACCTGCATGTGCAGACATGCGGAGGGCTCTGACTTGCCCAAGACCACAGCATAGTGAGCAGCCAGGCTGGGGTCAGGATCTGGTGCAGGCTATCCCTGTCTTGTGAGCACAGTTCCAAGTCCAGCAGGATTCATGGAGCTCTCCCCAGCACACAGGCCCCTTCCGCGCCCTCCTGCCTGCCCATCTGTCTAATCCCAGGTCCATCCAGAGCCTCCTCAGGAACCACAAATGCCAGAAAATGGCCTCTGTCCCCATAGCTGGCAACTGTGATGACATTGTTGTTGGTTTATCTGCAGCCACATGGGCATTGACCAGTGGTGCTCATAGCAAGAATCCAGGATGGGGTGGAGCAAAATGGTTTTGACACAAACAAGATCATGTCCAAGCAAGAAATCTCTGGACACCCTCGTTCTGTGCATGTCAGGAAAATTGGCACATCCTTGGGCCAGAGCTGGGACTTCTAACACCCCTGACAGGAGAGGGGCTGAGATCTTGAGATGCTCCTGAATGCCAGAGATGAAGGAAAATGCTTCCTAGGTGTTTTCTCACCTTTACAATGTTTACCTCAGAAGGTGCAGTTTTCTTTACAGAGGAGGAAACTTTGGGGCTTAGAGAGATTGAGTGACTTTTGCAAACTCTCCCTGCTCAGGTGCGGCAGAGCCAAGAGCTGAGGCCCTCATGGAGACTACAAACAGCTCTGTTCTTTGTGGTATCTTTATAAGAAATGAAACAAATAGAGTGGCATGGGTTTTTCTATCCTAGCTAGAAAATGACTTGGCACACATTAAACCTGACTTCACGACTAACTGAACAGGAAAACAGTGGAGGAATGCAGTGAAATCTGGGGACTCTGGCCTTTGAAGGGCCGCCCTGCTACCTTGCCTTTCCTAGAGAGTGACGGTGTCTGGGCCATGTCTTCCTGACAGCAGCAAAGCCACACATTAGCAGGGCCCTGCCCGTGCTTTCCGGAAGCTCCCAGACGGCCTGCTCACCATGCTCCGCTCCTTCCTGCTACCACCCACTCTGCTCAGCCCTCATCCCCTCTTACCCTGTCACTTTGAGACCAGTGAGAACCCTCCTGTAAGCCTCTAGATCAGGGTGTCTGTCTTCTCACACTTCAGCTTGAGAATCCACAGAATGCAAAGCAGAATACATGGTGGCTCCTGGGTCCTCTGTCCTGACTGTCCTGGGAAGGAAAAGACCCTGCCCTACCACCATCTTATAAAGGCCTGGATCTTCCCCCATGTGTGCTTTAGTAAGCACTGGTTGGCTGCCCTCTTGGGACTGTGACAGGCAATTCCCCCATTCAGCAGCACCAGCCACTCAATTGCCCTGCACTTAGGGAGCTGCCTTGCCTCGGGTTTTGCTTCAACCCCTCTTGGAACACCTAGGGCAATTCTGCTGCCCAGGACTCCAAGGTGTTGGCTGAGGCCTCCTCGGGACTGCACTGCAATAGTGTCCTCCTGAGCTAACATTGCACCCTCACAGGACCTGACCCCAGGAGTACCCCACCAAACTTCCCACATGTAAGCCCTTCTGGGAGTCTTCCTTCCCACAACACTGTCCAGACAGGTCTCTCACCAGACAGGCCATGCAGTGAGGATGGGAACAGGAGACACATTTTCCCCCACTCAGTTCCTGGGCTTGGTGAGGAGTGTTGGCATCTCTTTACCCCCTGATCTTTGATACCAGGGTTCCTGGACTCACCTGGTCTCATCTGCCTCCTGGGTGACCTCACTAAGCACCAGGGCCATTCATGCGCCGAGGGCCAAGTGTTCCTCAGCTTGAGCTTCTGAAGTCCTTCTCGAAGCCAGGACCTTTCCATCTGAGGTCCAGCAGGCATCCCTGAGCTGCACCCTACTCCCCTGCTTCTGGTACTCCTCTCAATGCAAGCCAGTTCCCACTGCAGGTGGACTGCTTTTCCCAGATCCTGGCAGTGCTCCTTCTTGGTCTCCCAGCTGCTGCCCTGCCTCAAAGGACCTTAGGCATAGCAAAGAGCTCAGATGAACTACTGGAGGCTGTAAGTCAGATAAGACCCTACTCAGGTCAACACCCTCACTGGCTGCCATCTTGCATGGTGAAAGCCATGTTCTGGACATGGTCTGTGAAGGGCCAATTGGTATCTGCCCTCAGCCTCTCTACCGAAGCCTCAGTAGCCTTCTCCTCTGGTCACCCCACAAACATCCCTACATCAGGGCCTTGGCATTGGCTGTAACATCTGTATGGATGGCCCAACCTGATCTCCTAAGTGTTGTACCCTGAAAAATCAAAGATCAAAAGTTATGAAAAAAGATAAAAGGCCAAGAAGTCTTGAAGGGAAAAAGGAGCACTTTATTTAGGCTGGTACCCAGCAACACAGAGTGCAGGTGGAATTTACACTGCTGTGCAACTGGGTTAAGGATTAGAGGGACTTTTAAAGGGAAAAACCTCAAAAGGGGGTTGGGAAGGCAAGAGGCAGATTGTTCTGAGACCCATTTTAGGGGAAAAATTAGCTCATCAGCACATCTGTGCATTCCTGAGGAAACAGGACATCTTGTTGTTTGCCTAGGGGATTGTGCTGAGGAATTTACAGGAAACAAAGGTTGGGGGCTGTGCAGGGGATACTTGGGAGACACAAAGTTCATTTCAGGACAAAGCCACGGCACATACAGAACAGAATGGTGGCACTTGAGTTAGGTTACAACACAAAGGATCTTGCTGTTGGAGACCAGGCTGTACAGGGTTAAGTTGATGAACAGAGGGACCTCTGGCTGTGCCGGAGAAGAGTATGTGTGGTACTCTGGAGTCAAGATGACACCACAGTTGAGGCAGCTAAGTACAGGGGCTGCTGACAGCCCATCTATCAGAGCCATAAAGTTGCCAATCCTAGAGATTAGACTGTTTGCTTAACTGGAAAAATTTACTACTTGGAGAAGTCCTTGAAGTGACTCCCAAGGTCCTGCTCAGTTCCCACAGATGCCTCAATATCCCCTCCTTTGTCTGAAAACCAAACAAAGATGGGATGCCAAGAGAAGTCCTTTGTCTCAACCCCCAGGAATCAAATTCCATTAGAGGGTTTTAGACCTTACTGAAGCCCTACAAGTTATACCACTTGTCTCTTTTATTTAAGCCATTCATCATCCACTTGCTCATTTAGAAGATTGGGGCTAAGCCAAGACCTTAATACTCCAGAGGACTTTGCTCAAATACTGCCACGCTAGTAAGGTTGCCTGGCCCTTTGTTTAAATTAATTTTAATTTTTAATGAACAGACAATGACTACATGTTTGTGGAGTAGTGTCATGTCTCAAAGCACCCACAAGGTATGTACTGATCAAGTCGAAGTAGCTATCTTTTTCTTTTCTTAGAGAATCCAGCTCTTCTCTTCCACTTGATTGTGAAATACACCATAGCTTAGCATGCATCATAGTCACCCACGCTTTCAAACTCTAGAACCAGGCCATCCAGTCGTGTTCTGGTAGCTGAGAGCCAACCTCCTTTCCTCCTCCTCCCTCCACCCTTTTTAGCCTCTAGAAGTCACTCTTCTCCTTTAAAGTCCTTTTTTAAGTTTTAGTATTCTTGTGTTGTTATTATCTAGCATCAGTTTCTAAGCTGCTGCGTCAGAGTTCCTGGTCTTTCTGTTTCCGGGTTTACCACTGGCTGGAGCAGCAGTCCCAGCTGCCTTGCTTGACACTGACCTGGCCCTCACCATCCCGCCGGGTCGCCAGCTCCCTATTCCCACTTGTGCTTTTCTTCACAGGCCTCATCGCCACCCAGCCCATTAACTAACTCAGTATTTCTTTTGTTTAGTAACCACCTCACACCTTATTCCTCAGAGGTAGGCCACAAAAGCTTTTTTAAAAAAATAAATTATTGGTTTCATGTTTTTATAGGAATTTGTTTTGTTTTGTCTTGTTATGTTTGTTTTTCCCTCTAATACAGAAAGGATAGAAATGCATGTAGAGACTCATGCATGCATAGCTGTTTAGTCTCACTGTTTGAATATCTACTTTGTATGCTTTAATTTTGTAACTTGAACAACTATTTCTAAGAGGACAGTACGTAATTTATCAACTAGTGATTTCTTACTGTTTATCTTCTTTTTTTGAAATTCTGTATTATCTCTACCCTTTACATGTTTTTTCTCTTTAAATAAAAAAAAATAAGAATAGTCAAAAAATAAAAAAATAAATCAATAAAAACCAAGAGTTTTTTCCTGTGTACTTCCTTGTCTGTGGCATGCGGGAAGCAGAGATCACAGGTGCTCTGTGACAGGCCCAGTGTGAACGAATGGAAGTGAGTTGTTTCTAAACAGAAGCTTCCCGCCGTTCTGAACTTCTGAGCAGCTTTCTCCAAAAATAATCTCGGTTCCAACCATGGGGTGAAGCAAAAAAGACCACCAGCAATTCTTAAATGTCACTTTTCTCTAGGCAGCAGTCTCCCTTGGGGACAGCGGGGAGGGCCTTGGGTGGCCTGAGGCTCCCTTGCAGAGCAAAGGAGTCTCCTTCAGAGCAAGGTGAGGGCAGCTGATTTCTACTTAGCTGGGCTCCAGAAAGGGGCCTGGTGGCAGATCAGCTCTTTCCCAGGGCCATGACCCCGAGGATATGTCTCATTTCGCTCCTTCTGATTAAATCCACCAGAGCCATTTCTGTGGCTTTGGCTGATGTCCCTGCCGGAGGAGTAGTAATCAGGGACGCGTTTGGTTTGGGCTCCTGCAGACCTGGAGGAAGGACCCTGGTGGTTGTCACCAGCAAGTCAGAAATGCCAATCCCATCAGGCTGAGGCTGCTGGCCAGGGACAATTCTACCCACTCATCCAGTCTGTCTCCTAAACCCTCCTTCCCCACTAATCTCATCCAGTTATCTCTAAAACCAATTTGTAACTTTAAAGGCCAGTTTATTTGGTCACTGAAATTTCTAACCACAAATTCAACTTGTTTTTGGAGGCCCCACCAGCCTCGGCAAACCACTGACCACCCAGTCCCGTCCTCTGTGCAGGGGCAGAAGTGGGGTCTGGAGGGAGTATGCAGGGTCAGTCTTGGCTCTGCCAGTGGCAGGCACTTGTCGGGCACTCAGGAACCTGCCTGTCCTGCCTTCACATTGAAAGCCTGGGGAAATTGAGTCTAATGGAAGGGATTTGGCCAGGTTCCTTGGCAGTGAGCCCCCAGCCATGACAAATATACCTTGCAGGACCCAGATGTGAAGAGGTGGAGATTCAGAGCAAGGTGGGAGCAGAGACAAGGAATCGGGCATTTTTCCCTTCATCATCACTGGCAGGTTTTAGTTCCCTGCAGAGACCCAGTGGGCACCAGGCTCATGACGTCAGACACAGCTCCACCAAGGTGCTGAAAGTAGCAGAAACGAGTTCTCCACCCCTGATGTTAGGCCTTTTGTCTCTGGAGAGACAGAGCGGAACAAGAGTGGGTGTGTTCCTGTGGCCCCTACTTCTCTGCTTTTCCCAGGCCAGCCCCTCCATCCCTCCATGCCAGTACCCCAGGCATACATACCTCTGACTATCCCCAAAGCCACTACTTCACCCCATCGTCCACCTCTGGCCATTTCTCCTCCCTCCATCTCCATGGCGACTCCCACCCTGCCCGGCCCCCCTCACACCTGCTCAGCCTTCTAGCTAGCAGCAGCTGCTGTGTAGCACACACTGTGCCCAGTGGTGACAGGAAAGTGTGGAAGTCAGTTGAGCGATGGCGATCGTGAGTACACACGGGCCCAGAGAGAAGGCTAAACACCTGGCCTTTCCCCCTGCACTTCAGTCTGATTCAGTCTTTTGCTTCAAATTCTCCATGACTCCCTACTCCCTTAGAAAAGTCTGATCTCCAGTCTGGCTCCACAAAGCCCTTTAGACTTGTCCCTCATGCCTTTCCCTGGCCCACCCAGACCTCAGGCCTTGGGCCACACTACACTCTCACAGGCCGCCAGCGTGCATGTTAGGATACAATGCAGAACTTTTGTTTGTGTAGTTCCCCATACTGGGAATTTCTTCTCCTTTGTTCACTGCCGGGCAAACACTTACTCATCCTCTGGAACTTTCTTAGAGGACGTCCCTGGGAAGCTTTCCTGGATTTCTCTGAACAGAATCAAGTGCTTCCTCTGTCTGCAGACCTCTCTTCATAGGGCTGTTATTTATGGATATGAGCTCAGGACTGATTCTGCCACTGCCCTGCTCCTCTGTGCACCAGAGTGGCCCTCACAGTTTACAACACTTGGCTTCCAGAGCCAGCTTTAAGGCAAACTCGATTTAGAGAAAAGAGTGTTGAGGGTGAAAACCCAAAGGGACAGCCCTAGGAAAGGGAGAAGGCTAACTTAGGAGGCGCAGCTGGAGTGGAGCCCATTTAACTCACAGCTGTCTATCAAGGCACCCGCAGTGACAGGGTGGGGTGGAGATGCAGACAACATCTGCCTCATTTCTCCTCTTCTAGAGCATCACCTCTCTTCCTTATAGTTATAAAATAAATTCCCTGCTATTGCAAAAAAATTCAAACATGCAAACAATTGAGTGAAAAATTAAGAGCCATCCCCTTCCAATGTTCAAATATAAATTTATACCGAGATCTGCATGTGAATGCACCTAGAAGATTTTTTTTCATAGTGTAAATAGAATAATGCTATTAATAGTGCTTAGAACTTCTTACTAAAAGTCAAGATATAGTATGGGTATTTTCTGAATATATATATATGAATATGCTATATATTGCTATACAGATATAACTATATAGAGTTTTACCTTGTTCATTTTGTTATGTTTTGGAGCAGATTTTACATTTAGTGCACACTTGTCTAAATTGAGGCAATGGACTAAATACCAATAACAGAATTCATTAAACCATTTCTTTGTAATCCTTTGTTTTTATTGATATTCCATTGTAGGACTGTATTATGATGTACTTGACTGTCCTCCTCTTGTTAGACATGTAAATTGTTTGTTACATTTTCCAATTACAGTGTTGTGATCTTTTAAAATCCTTATGCATACACCTGAACATGTGTGGGCTTCCATGGGGCACATTAGCAGAACTAGAACTGTTGCCCATTGGCCTCGGTTTCTTTTATTTGATTCATATGAAAATTGTGAACCAGGGAAGTGCAGCTCCCCTAACAGTCAGATGTCACCAGATGACAGCAGGTAATGCTGGGTGCCAACAGCTGCTGGTCACTGCCCCTGTTGACTGTCACCATCGAAGGCGGGCTTGTGCCAGACACCATAGGTCAACTCTGCTGGGTGCTGGTTTCTGCTGGGTGCTGGTTTCTGCTGGTGTTGGTTTCTGCTGCTGACCATCGCTGACCACTGGTCTCCAGTGTTAACAGCTCTGAACGTTTATAGTTCTTTCTTTAGAAACAGACCACTCTGTGCACACTGCTCAGGACAAAACTCCCAGGTAGGTTTACAGGGCTTTTGGAACCTACATCACCTAAGAAATGAATCAGAACTGGTCAACAGGAGCACCGAGGTCTTTATTTTAATAGGGCCCATGTGACAACACAGCAGGGCTGGGGGTTAGCTCACCAGAGGTAGGGAGGCCTCCAGACCAAACTTGCGTGCAGAGTATCCTAGAGGGTTGCTTATACAGCAACTTGCAGGCAGTGACCTCTTGGGTATGCAGATAAGGGAGCTCCTCCTCTGTTCACAAAGGGCACTGCACCCACTGAAGAGGCCGGGGTTGGGGAGGGCACCATGCTGCCTGCCTGGCTGCACTCCTGTCAGAGTGGACAGTAGGTTTGATAGCCAGGGAAGACACGGAAGCAAACTGTCCCAGCCCACTGGGCTGTGAGGGGGAGCAAAGGGAAGCCAGGGGGAGGGTCAGACATTTGCTGACCTTCCACCCCCACCAGCTGGTATGGAAAAAATGACAGTCAAGTATTTCTCATCTCTGACCTAATTTAACACAGATGCTACATTCAGGGGAAAATAGAAACACTTAGTGTCCTAGTGGGCGGCCTACCCCAAATCACTGTAGCCCCTCAAAGTCACACCCCAAGGTCACATAGTGGGTGCCTAGACAGAGCTAGCAGCACAAGGCCCTGACTATCTCTTCCCTGCTAGTCCACATAACTGCATCTGCTTCATTTCATTGGGAATACTGACTTGGAATTACACACACACACACACACACTTTAGAATCCAAAACACACTTCAGACAAATTTCCGATCCACATCAGTAGATTAACAGCAAGAAGAGAAGATACTTAGTCCCTCTGATCCTAGCAAACCAAACAACCTAATAACTCAGCCTTATAACCATTCTGCATATTATGTTGAGACGCTCAATGGCTTTGGAAGAAAAGACCCCATCTCTGGTTGAGGTATGAGGAAGAGACAGAAAGACATGGGTCATGATTTCAGAAACCCAGTCTGCAATTTCTTTCCAAGTTTAGGACACTGATGCTGGTGAATTTTCTCATTGTTTTATCTTCCCCTTGCACCACTGTAGAACAAGGGAAATAAAATTTCAAAGAATATTATTCAGACTAAATATAGGCTTCTATTACTATGAGAACAAGGTTGTTTGTCACTACTGTTGTTTATAATAACGTGTTCTCCACTTTCACAATAACAAAGCAGCTAAGATGTTTGGAGGGAGGAGACCAGGTTCGCACAAATCTTGAACTGAACATGAGACTCCAAAGTCCTGATACTTAAGCTCAAAACTAAGAACCTTGCATTGCTGGGAACATACACTCTCTTCCTAGTTCATTTCCTACTAAACAGATAATCTCCCCAGTAGTAAATCCAGCAGAAAAGCAAACAAAACGCCTGTCCAGGACACACTTTTTTGCTTATTCTGAAAACACAAAGTCCAGGGAGATGGGCACCTCACTGTAGCCTTCTGCGTGGCCAGCCTGGCCTTGTCCCACACCCGTGCTCTCTCCTGGGGCCATGGCATCTCCCTGTCTTCACTGGAGGTGTGATGTGAAGGCTCCCAAGGAAGTGAGCAGTCCTAGGAGCTGTGTTGTGTTGTGTTTAGGCCACTAGTCAGGGAAGTGTCTTTGGAAAACCCAGGATGGGGTGAGTGGGGTAGAGAAAGCTGAGTCCCTGGCAGTGTTGCTGTCTTCTTCCAGCAAAAGCAACAGATGAATTGGGATCTGAACATTAAATACAACCCCAGTGTTCTGTACCCTCTCCTCTAGGATTCAGTTTTTCTGCTTGTGAAATGAAATTTAAGTGCAGGCCAGGGAAGGGGGAACTCTAGGAATTTCCCATGTCAGCCCCAGGAAAAAGTATTTTCTACACACCAGAGGCAGGACAGAAAGGACAGACTGACCCAGATGAATTTGCATCAGAGTGTATTCAGACACAAATAGCATGGGCTATTGGTTGAGAGATCCAATCCTCAGACTGCCAGCCCCTTGAATACCACCAGACAAAGACAGTGAAGCAGCCTTCTTGTGACCCCAAGGGTGGGGTCATGGTGGGGAGCAAAGGAGATGTGGAGATAACGCAATAGAAAAGAGGAAAGGGCCTTGAGCTACAGGCACCTCTCATTTAGTTCTCACTGCAACACTGTGCAATAAGAATTATTCTAATCCTCAGCTCCTGGGTAAGAGGAGAGAAGTAACTTGACCAAGCTCCTATAGCTGGGTAGTTGTGGAGCAATGAGTAGAATACGGGGCTTTCTGGCTCCCACAATTTAACCATCTCCTGTTTCATAGGATTTAGCATCCTTCTCCCTTTTAATTTTTCTCCTCTTGACTTTGGGCTCCATGGTAGTGTCTAATGTACCTCTGTATCCCTGATACTGCAGTCAGGAAGTACTTGTTGGATAGATGGATGGGTGGATGGTGGATGGATAAGTGGGTAGGTGATCAGGTAGATGGATGGATGAATTGATGATCAGTCCTACCGTGAGAAGTCACCAAGGGTTTGGGAGAAGCAGAGTGACAAAAAGTAGGGTGAAGAAGAAGCACAGGATCAGCCCCAGTTTTAAGCAGCTTTCCATGCACTGAGAAGGCAGGACCCCAAAAGGCCACTTCTACTGAGGTGCCCCACCCTCCCAGGCAGCGGTGTGATGAGGTCCAAGGGGAAGGACCCGCCCTGCTCTTGGCGGGACAGAGATCAGGGAAGGGGCTTGCAGCAGCACTGTAAGGGTTAGATGGATGGGGGTGGGGGCAAAAGGACCTCACTGTCCCTGTGACAGGCTGCTGACTGGACAGTATGGAAGAAGGAAGGGAGGGAGGGAGGAAGGGAAGTCTCCATTGAGGTAATGCACAGAGGATTCCGTCTCTGCAGGTTCTGTATACCCCAGTCTCCTATTGCCATCACCCACTGACACCCACATACCGTGGAACCCCCAAATCTCTTCCCAGTCCTCGCACTTTCACAGAAGGTCATGGCAGAGCAGACACTTTGCTCTCAGTCAAGGGCTTGACCAGGCCTAGGCTCCCGCCTCCCTTGGCTCATCCCCCTGCTGGGGCAGCAGTGAAGGGGCAGGAAGAGCATCCACTTTGCAGCAAAGGGACCCAGGACCAGCCTGCCTCTTGGCTGGGCAACCCCAGGCAAGAACCTTTCTTTCTCAGAGCCTTGGCCTAAGTAGAAGATGGGGGAGTGCTGTCCCGCATGGCGAGGTCATGGGGTAAGTAACAGTGAGCAGACAGTGCTTGTTATGGCTGGGAGCTGAGCCAGGGGAATTGCTACTACTGGTTGGATTCCTTTTAACCCTGTGATATGCAGTGGAAAATTAAATCCCGACTGCTTCTTGCCTGCCCCACTTGGAGCTGTCTGAGTCCCCTCCTGGGGAGAAGCAGGCTTAAGGGCTGTTGGGGACCTTGGTGGCTGGGTGGGGCTAGCCCTCAGGGAGTCTGAGGCATTCTTGGGCTCCCTGTGGTAAAAATAGTTTGGCTTTGTTTGGCTGGAAATCTGCCTCACTCCCTGGCCTGGCACGGACACTCCCGACTATTTCAGGCTGAGAAAACAAGCTCCCACCAGGCTCCAGAGAGCCGTGTGTGTGCACCACTATCTCGTGCTTTCAGGCCAGAAAAAAGAAGGAAAAGTGCCTGTGGCTGCGTCAGACCTTCTGTCGCTGCAGTCATAACTGCCAGCACGCTAGGCAGGCCTCTCAAATGTCACATTACTGCAGAGAGCAAAACACAAAGGGGCAGGGAGCAGCCATGGTAATTATAGTAGTAGGAGTAATAATGAGCCCTTACAACACCGGAAACACTCTGATAGGCCTGTTATTTCATTTGTTCCTCTGTTCACAGCAGCCCCAGGAGGTACATATCACAAACTATTTTTTGGAGAAAAAAAAACTGAGGCTTGGAGCGGTAACCTAACCTTCCTTAGGTCACACAGTTAAAAATCAGCAAGGCTGGATGCAGCCGGGTCTGTCTGACTGGAATCCATGCTTTGCCCTCCAGTGATTTCTCTTGATAACTTTTTACAAGCCTGGGCATCTAATTGCTTTTCTTTATTTTGTTGCAAGTAACATGGTTATCTCAGTGCAGGAAATCATTTGTCTCCTGCCTCCTTTCTCTTCACCGACAGAATCCACATGCGTTATTTGGGCTCCTTGCTGCTCCTACTCCCCTCTTATCATGCCCTTCTGGGTCCCCAACCACCATTCCCTCTTTGACTATGCCCACCTGGCTCTTCCATCCAGCCCCTTACATCTGATCAGCTCTCTTCCACCTTGGTCCTATCAGACCTCCCATCTCACCAATCCCCTATCTGGGAACAGAGGATTGCCTCCTGGGCAGAGGGGCCTGTAGGATTTAGACATTTCACAGGTTTATGCTGTGCCTTCCTGGCAGGACTATTGGAAGTTTCTGGAGGGCAAAGCCTTTGTTTCAGCCTCCCTATGTGCATTGAGATCTCTCCTCATCCCAGATCAGGTGGAAGAGGATCGGAACCATCCATGTATCCATGCAGCAACCATTGAACCATTCACATAGGTATTGGTCCATCCAGGGAACATCTGTTGTCTGCAGTGTAAGAGACTGGAAGTTCATCAGACACCCACCCAGTCAGAGGGGAGAGAGAGGATGAAGGAATTAAAAAGCAGCCAATAAAAGCTAAGGGAGGAATGGTGTAGGGATCACAGGAGTCTTCCCAGGGAACGAGACACTTGAACTGCATCTTGGAGGAAGAGTGGAGGCTAACTGGATTCCCCTAGGTAGTCTTTCCTCAGACAGCAGAGGCAGCTGGCTCACTCTGGATCACGCAGGGAGCATCTGCTTTTACTGGGAGAGTCACACCTAAAGGCATGATGGGGGGCTCACAGGACAGGGTGGGACCCGATAACTGGTGGAGTGCTATCCCCTAGGCCTGAAAAGCTGAGGGAGGCAGTTTACATTGCTCTATGAGGAGAGATTAGGGTAGGAGCTTCTTGAAGGGGCAGTGACTTTCTACCAAAGGACACTGGAGCCCAAGGCAAACTCTAAGCAGGGAGTTAAAAGGCTCAATACTCTCAGACCTCACTCCCTTCCCACTCCAAGTCTTCAGTTAGTACCTCCTATCAACCAGCCCAGTCAGAGCAAGGCCAGGTCAGGGAGCAGAGATGGGAAGAGTGAAGGGCAATGGAATTTGGTGGGTGGGGAGGGATGTCCAGCCCAGGTAGCTTTCACCCTCATAGTTTTGGACTGCTTACCATCCCCTGACTCTATCTTGGGCTTCATGTCTCTGTGCTTTTGCTTATTTGTTCCCTTTGTCTGGAATTCTCTTGCCCATCCTCTTAGTTCATCAACTCCTATGCCTGTGTGGCCACAGGAAGTTACCTTTTCCTCAGCTACTCAGATAACATTCATCTCTTCATATTGTAACAAAAAATGACCCCCTCAGGTTTAGTTGCCCAGTTATTAGTTCCTGTTCCAGTTCCAGTTGCTTCTGTGTCTTAGAAATAGCTGGTCACTCTGATGCATAGCTGGTCACTACAATGTCCATTGTATAAGCCAATCCCCAACTGACAAGCCATTCTGCCTCTGTGCTTCTGGCTTGCTTATCCCATAAAAGCCCTAGACCACCAGAGATCAGAGCCTGATATTTTGGGAGTGATCCCAATTAGTGTCCATCAATGTAAACAAATCTGCCTTCAAAAGCTGGGTGTCATTTCAGTGTTTTTGTTTGCCATTGCATATGCTGACCTCTGGTCCATGGCCCTTGTGGACAAGGCAAGGACCTCTCCAGGTCCTGATGGGAAGGCACACCCTCCAGATTTCTTGAGTCCCCTTGGAGGTCTGGAGGAGGATTCCTGGCTCCCTGCTCATGTGGCTCACATTGGACTCCGAAGCGGGAATGGCATGGTCTCCCTGTCTACCTGTCCACCTGATTCCAGTAAGACTCCCAGTGGTTAGTCTGTCAGTCTTGCTCAGGTGAAGAAGAGTTTGATCAACTATTGTTAATTAAGGCCACTCTCAAGGGAAGAATGTTGGAATGTTTTAAGCTCTGAGTGCCTGCTGAATGACTGTGTGAGTAAGTAGACTGTACAGAGTAAGCAATATGCTGCTTGGTCTGAGCATCAAGACTGGGAAACACTGATTGCAGTGGCTGATTGGACCCTCACCTGCAGTTTCATGGTGATCAACATATGGCATAACAGAGGCCTCACACCCTCCTTAGCTAAGTGGCACCAAAGTCTCCATGAGGGGCACAGTCAGGTGGGCATCTGAATGGTCTCTCTCTGAAGGCCACCTACCCTTTGTTGCACCATTGTTCAAGGGTACACAACATACACAGTAGGGGGATAGAATGGGTACAAGCCAAAGTAAACTCATGGCTCTTGATTGCATGCTAAAAAACTTCAAAAGAGGATTTTCTCTATGACTATGGAGGAAAAATGAAGCCAACAGGCTCCCTGCATCTCAAAGGGGAAAAACAAAAAAGGAAACAACCCATTTTTCCTGAGAATTCCACCTTGGCACCCTTGTTTGCCACCACAGTTGCTGCCAACACTTATAGCTTTACTCCCCACACCTGACTCATCTGCTTCCAGTGAGTTGAACTGGTTCCAGCTAGCCATTGCCTTCATTCAGCCACACATATCTATCCTGATGAGATGGCATCATCTAATAACCATCTGAGATCACTGTCAACAGTTCCTTCTGAGCTCCACATTTTGACTGAGGAAAAATTGAACTGTCAGCAATGACAAATGAGATGCACCCTGTCAGGCCTTAATACATAGGACAGACTGAGCTCTATCAAATTTGGCTCCTGAGAATCCAGGGATATTACAAAAGTTTGGGGCAAACCTGTGACTTTCTTGGTAGACAATGGAACAGAACACTCTACTTTCAAAAGTTCCCTCTGTCAAAAAGTTACCATCACCAGGGCAACTGGGTCACTTGCCTACTCACCCCTTCTGCCAAGCACAAACTTATAGCCTGGGAGGACATCTATTTTGCACAAAGCCAGTTGGGCTTGCTCTTCTTTAATTCTGCATTTTCAACTTTGACTAGACAGACAACTGCAATCCTGAAGTTCTAAAAACTCTCCTCTCAGAGGTGTGAACTAAAATATCTCATTTGGGCTCAGCCATCAACCATGTGGAAAGTACAAACAGGCATCCAGCCACACAGCAGCCTGATAGACTGTTAATTGCCTTGGGTAAGATCTCCATGCCATCAACAATGCTGTTGTCACCTTGCACTTTATGGTTCAACCAGGAAAATTCCGAGCAAAAGGGCCAACTCAGTTGCCATAGGGGGGTTAAAAACTCTCTCATGTTGGCTCTGCACTTGTGTATATTCACTGACCACCTCTGTCCAGGCTGCTCTGCCAGCCTCGATACCAGCATCACCAGTTCTGACTCCTGCACCATGGTCTCCTGCTCTGCTTATAAGCAGCTTCTTCTGATTCTGTTTGATACTGAGAAACACTACCATATTTTAGATGAACCCCAAGTCTGGTTGAAGTCAAGGGTCCCCACGACTGGTTGAGCCTGACAACTGGGGGAATACAGCGCTCCTCTGAGCACATCCAAAATGGGACTGTCATGTGACAGAGGGGCCATGAAATCTTAGGTCAGTACCTCACTGCTTTTCTGGCAGACCTCAGAGAGAGGGTCAAGAAGCCAACAAACATGTCTAAAGTTATTGAAGTTACCCACTGGAGCCCCAATGAAAAGAAGTTGTGCCAAAATAGATCTTATGAGATTGATGGGCACTTTACCAAACATGAGTTCCTGTCATGCCTGAGTGCCCTGTACCTCTCCAGGAATGTGACCTGCCCCCTTCATACTCAAATCCACTGTTCTGAATTTGATATTGACTCTGACTATACTGCAGGAGGAAGAATATGCCTACATCAGCCTGAAATGTCTGATAATCATAATCCTGAAATTTTGAGAGACTCATTTCCAGATGTATGGACAAAGGACTTACCCCTTGGGCTTTCTATCAATCATACCTCTTTGGTGATCAAACTCTGTCCCTCCCTCTTGGAGGTTGAGTACAGCTCAGTTGAGAAGAGGGCTGGCTGACAGGAGCCAATCAAAGAGAGAAGAAGGCATTCTTGGGTCCAGGCTGGTGTGCCAGCAGGCTGTGGGTGGCAGAAGACTAAGGCAATGTGTATGGAGGACAATCATGATGGCATTGGCAGCTCATAGATCTTGTCCTAACTGTCCAGCTGCTTCATGTAATACTGAGATAAAGCAGCTGGACAGTTAAGGACAAGATCTAAAACCTGGACCCCCACCCCAACAGATGTTGAATACACCCTATTTACAGATGGAATTAGCTCTGTTACCTTGGACAAAACTATTCTGGCCAAAACTCTCCTGCAGGTATGATCTGCACAATAAACTGCTGTTTGGAAACTTGCCACCAATAATGCAAAATAATCCAGTCCAGAGACCTACACCACCCCCAGGGAACCAATTGATTGAAACACCAACCCCAGCTAGAATAACTTTACCTGGTATTCTCTAAAGATCAGAGCAAGACCTTCCCTACCATTTGTTCTGCAAGTTCAAGCCACTGTGTTGGCACCCACACCCCTGAATGCAGCTCAGGCTTTAGCATCTGTGTCACCAGCCCTGACTTCCCCCATTTCCTACTGTACTGAGAAAAAAGTTTGTAGGGTCCTGCTGTCAGAAAATCATTCCTAGGTATGGCCTACCCCTGATCATTGGCAGCAATGATGGGCCTGCATCTGTAGCAAAGGTAACTCAAACACTAGATTAAACACGAAATTACATGTAGCTCATAATCAGTTAAAAGGCCAGCTTTATCTGTAGACACTCCTGCACACACACATATAATCCAGTTACATATTAACTACCTCTACAAGTTTCAGAAATCCAGCCTTAGATCTGCTGAAAAATTTACCTGGATAGCTTCTCTGGGGCTCACTCTAAATGGACCACACACTCAAAGCCTTGCTCCTGTCACTCCAGATGCCCTCAGGTCCACACATGGCTGAAGCTTAAGGACAGCATGACAGGATTCCTAGTGTGATGGCTTGTCCTAGTTCTCTCCCACACAACTTGATGTTATGTTATCCAGCTTAGTTCTTGCTCCCTAGCCTCTTCCTGACTGTCACCTTTGCCTTGGCCTTGGGGGCAGTTTCCTCAGAAGGATGAAAGATAACCAGTAAGGCTTTTTTCCTTACTCTTTATATGGTTTTACTACTCAGACTTGTTTTAAACTGTTTTCCTCATCTAAAAAGCCTAGGGCTACCAGTTATACTTAGCAAATGTTTGTTGTTACTAATGTGCTAACATTTAATGTTGGGTCTGGATTGTGACTCTGTTTAATTCCAAGGTCTACGTAACTTGAGACCATGACTGAAATCATCTTTGGGACTCTTGAAAACCCTTATGTTAATTCTCCTGATAGAGTCCTACCTAGTTAATTGGATTACATAAGTTAAGAGCTGCTGCTTCTTATGCAGCTTTAAATAAAAAGAACAGTCCCTGCAGTGAAAAAGATTTTTCTGAGTAAAGACAAGTGTAGTGGTACACTTGTGTCTGGATGCTCTCCAAAAGCCTCTTTCAATCATGGAGGTGGGCTTCTAGAGTTTGTGATTAATTCATGGCCTAATGCTGGGATTATGGGTGTGAGTGCTACACCCACCTTTGAGTGGGAAGCCTATACACAATGCAAGGGACAGAAAGAGTCTTTTCTCACACTCCTCCCTTTATGTTTTTGCTGCTCTTGCTGTTTTCCACCAATTTGAATGGTTGTCCTCTGAAATGTGCCACTCTGCCTTGGAGCCAGCTGATTATGGGCTGAAACCTCCACAAACTGTGAGCTAAATAAACCTTTCCTCCTTTAACTTTGAGTGTCAAGTATTGTGTTCCAGCAACAAGAAAAAAGTAACCAACACAAGAGGGAAATGAAAAGGAAAACTTGTACCAAAGAAATTGTTCTTTTTAAAAATTTATTCTTTTGACACTTCCTAGCTCTGTACAAAGCTTCATGGCTTTGTAATTACTTTCTTGAACCTCTATAACCATGAGAGCAAAACTGAACATACAGAATGCCTGATTGTTATAAGTATTAATCTATCTTTATAACCAATGATCTCATCCTGCTAGCTAATCAGGACAGCCAGGCTGTTGTGTCTTACCTTTTTTTTTCTTTTTTTTATTTAAAGAAAAAAAAATTAAACAGAAAGAGTATAGAAATAATACAAAATTTCAAAAAAAACAAAAACCAGTAAGAAATCACTAGTTGATAATTACATATTTTCCTCTTAGAAGTAGTTGTTCATATTACAAAAGTAAAGCATACAAAGTAGACATTTAGACAGTGAGACTGCAATCAGTTCTGTTCATCTATCCAACAAAAACTTAGTAATATGTTATTAATCCTACACATTTAGACATACATGCAGTTATATCCTTTAGAATACTTTCTTTTCCTCTCTTTTTTTTTTACAATAGCTATAACCAATTCTCATAAACTGTTTAGAAGTTCTACACATGTATAAGTCTCTACATGTATACCTAGCCTTTCTGTATTAGAGGGAAAAACAAATCAAAAAAAGTCAACAATACAAATTCCTAGAGAAACACAAAATGAAAAGGACATATAAAACCACAATACTAGGTGATCTACGGTAGTTACTATGATGTCTCCTGTTATTTTCAACAAAATTGTCTATCTCGTCAGGTACAGTATAATTAAACCTAGCAGTACATAGCACTATTAATAAAGACCAAACATTGGAGACATTATAGGACTTCAAAGGTAGTTAATAATCAAACCAGAATGGGTATCCTATTGAATCTTGTCATCTTCAGAGTAGTTGCCTCTACTCTCAGACTTGATACTCTCAAGCATACCAGATTCAAATAAAATCAGTCAAGACAAAACCGCAATATAGCCAATCTTCTCTGCCTCATCTCTGCTATGCTATTTTTCTGTCATTGTTGTTTACTTTTCTCCTTCATTCTACTGTCTCCCCTTTCACTGAGGCCTTTCTGCCATGGTTCCTGGAATCCTGGTTATTTTCTTCTCTCTAGAATGTCCTTCAGTATTCTTTGCAGGGTTGGATTGGTGGCCACAAACTCCCCCAGTTCCTCTTTGTCGTGGAAATATTTTGTCTCTCCATTAATTTTGAGACACAGTTTTGCAGGGTACATCAATCTGGGTTGGAGGTTATTTTCTTTCAGGGCTTGGAATATTTCACTCTAAGCTCTTCTTGATTTGATGGTTTGCATTGAGAAGTCCGCTGTGATTTTGATGAGTTTTCCTTTATAGGTAATCTGTTTCTTTTCTCTGATCGCTTTTAATATTCTGTTCTTGTGATGGATTTCTTGGATCCTGAGTATTATATGTCTGGGTGTAGATCTGTTTTGGTTGTAGCTGGCTGGAGTTCTGTGTGCCTCATATATCTGAACATTACTTCCATTTCCTATGCTTGGGAAGTTTTCCTTAATTATTTCTGTGAATAGCCTTTTTATTTCATTTGTGTTTGTCCCTGCTTCTTCATTCACATTTTTTATGCTTAAGTTATAAATCTTCTTGTCATCTTCTATCATTTGTATCATTGCTTCCTGGTTCCTTGTTATTTTTAAGAGATCCTTCCTTTCACGATCATACTTTACAAATCTATCTTCAAGTTTTGAAAGTTTATCTTTAGTTTCTGTTAAAAGGTTTTGCCAGCTTTCAATGGAGTTTTAAATTTCCTGATAGTCCCTTTGGATCTGTTTCATGTATTCTAGATTTTGTTTATATTATTCATCAAAGGCTTCTCTCCTTTCTCTAGGTTCCTCCATTCTTCCATTTGTGTCTTCCAGCATTTCTTTTATTAATCTTCTTATATCTTGCTTCACCTGAGTTAGAATTTCAGATTTAAATTCATCAATGAGGTCACGGAAGTATTTCTTTATTTCCGATGAGGCCATGTCTGATACTGCATGTTGCTGCCCTCATCTCCTCTGTATTTGCCTCTCCTGGGCTTATTGTCCCTGGGTCAGTGGTTGGAGGCTTTTTGCTGTTTCTCCGTCTTGTCGTGTTTCTGGCTTCTTTCAGACAGCTGAATGGTGGAGGGCTGTGAACATTTACCTTTGCTTACAGTCCTCCGCAGCACACTGGCTGGGGCAGTGCTGCCCTCTGCTGTTTGCTGTTGATCTGTGAGGTGCACGCAGGGGAGGTGTGGGCTGACTGCTTCCCTCTCAACCAGTGAGTGTCTTCAGTACATTTGTGTGTGCCCTGCAGATGTCACAAGATTGGGACAGCCTCGTCCCTGGCTGTTGGGTCCCGAACAGGGGCATGGTCCAGCCCAAGCAGATCCCACCAATCTGCTTTGGGCCAGGAGCCACTGATGCAAGCTGCCTCAGCTGTTGACTCAAGCCTGTCCTGCCCAAATCCAATATGTTGTCTAGCTGGTCACCTCGCTCTGGGGAATCCAGTTCCCAGCACTCAACCAAAGTCTGTGCAGCTCAGCTCGCTCTCTCCACTCCCTGTTGCAGCACCTCCTCCCGCCAAGGGTCTCGAGCTCACCAACCCCCGCTCTGGGCAGGGATGTGACCTCAGCTCGATCGTGAGTCGCCTGACTGTAAGACGTGCCCAGTACAGCAACTGAAGCATGCCCAGCTCCAGCCCTCCATCCATGCTTCTTCTTTTTTTTTTTATTTTCTTTTTCTTCAGTTTCTTCCTGGGTCATGAGAATCCCTCTCCTTTCGTCTGGTCTTCTCCATGGTGTTAGATTCTAGCACCTGAGTTGTTTTTCTCAGAGAGGCTCTCTATCGTGCTACCTTATCAATAGGCCATCTTGGATCTCTCTCCCATGTCTTAACTTTGTAAGTCCTTTGAGTGCATCGAGACCACCAAAGATCAGGCCCTCATATTCTGGGCATGATCCCAATCATGCAACTGCTTCCAAATCCTGGGTGTTATCTCAGTGTTTCTGCTTGCCAGTCTTTCCCAAAGGCATTTGCAAAGCAAAGACACCATGGAACAAAGAGCAGACAATACCTCTGCTTGTAATAAATTTAAAAACGTGAGAGGTCTGTGGGGCTCTGTCCCCTAACAGAACTTGGTGGGTGACTGCTGAGGAAACACAGTGGGTGATGGCCGAAGGTAAGGGGTACCCCTGGGGCCCGTTCTGCGTCTGGCCCCAGCCATCTCTGGTGAGTGTGCAGCCAGAGTCCTGACTTGGTCCCTCCTGAGCCCTGCTTACCAATGGCTGCTGCTCACCACAGCAGTACCATTGTGCCCATCTGTAAAGGCAGCACAGCATCAAGGCTGTCACATGAGGAGCATGCATTCCTGGTAAGGACTTAGTGGAGATGCAGTAAGCACTACGTGATCCCCCAAAAGAAGGAGCAGAGAAAAGAAGAGAGAGGGCAGAGTAGATATGGAAAAGAAAAAAAGGCCTGGTCCTCTCTGGTACAGGAAGCAGAATCTGCCAAAAAAAAAAAAAAGCCAGGAAAGATCATTAACTCCCAGTGCCTAGGCCACTGAGGCAGATACAGTTTTCTGTATCATTGCCTCTGGTCTTCATCCCAAGCCACAGGCAGGATATAATGACAACATGTGGCTGGGGATGGCCCCTGGCTCCTGTGGTAGAAGTGACTGACCACTAAAAACAGAGATGGATGAGTCAGCCTGGATTCTTCCCAAATGCAGAGCAAGCACCAAGGCGCAATTCATGCCAGTGTTCCCGCTGAGGTCTACAGAGACATGCTCCTTCAGATCCATCTCATGGACCAATTGCTGGAAGGCCAAAGTACCATTAGTGGAAGGAGTCCCCACCATAAACAGCGTGGTAATGAATATGCCGGGCTCTGAGTCCTGGCTGTGTACGCCCCTCCTACCCCAAGAGACAGCCATGAGCAGCATCACCTCCATGTTACTAACCAGAAACTAAAGCCCAGAGAGGCAAAACAACATGTCTCCCGTTCTTAACTCAGATGCCACCCCAAGTCTGCTGGTCAGCATGGCATCTGCTGGCCCCAGGTGCCTACAGGAAACCCTTCCCAAACCTCAGGCTTGGCCACACTGCATTATTATGTTTCAAGGAGGGTTGGGAGTCACTTACCACCTCTCATGTGACACAGAGGGACAGAGGCCAAGAAAAGGGCAAGGGATGTTTAGTCTGGGGAAGTGCCTGGAACCCAAACTCCTAATACTAAGCTCAGACTTCTGTCCCTCATCCATTGTTCTCAGAAAGCTTCACCAGGTCTTTGAGGAACAAATACAAAATGACATAAAAATGCAGAGGACACCTGAGAAGCTGAGACAGGGAGTGGGGTGGGAATGTTACAGCTCAGCCAAACCCAGGAATTCCACGGTCAACTAGAGCGACGGTAGCCACTAGGGGGCGCTGCGACGCCAGTAATGACGAAGCCCCGCTCTAGGCCCGCGGAGGCCGTCACCTGAGGCCGCGTCTCCCAGCGCGGGCTCCCATCAGCACCCCGGGCCCCGGCGGTGACTGAGGATACGCACACTGAGTTTATTAAATTGTAAAGGAAATTACCCATCCGAAGAATTGCTGCTTTCTTCCAGTCGCACTTTGTGAAGAGATTTCTTTCTTCTAACCGGGGTATCCACGTCGTCCCCGGTTAGACAGTGAGAGCTTCTTTGGCTTTTTAACTTCCAAACACACCGCTGACAGAAGGGCCGGAGGTCTGTGGTGATGCCCAGCTGCCGCCTGCGGTGCCGGTGCAGCATCTGCTGGCCCACGGTCCTTGCAGCGGGCCCTTCACAGGTGTTTCGGGGAGCTGTGAGGGAAGGGGAGCCGGCCTGCCTGCCTGCCTGCCTGACTGCCTGCGGGGAACGAGCCGGGAGAGCAGTGTGCAGGGGGCGAGGTGACGCCTTGCAAGGGCCTGGCCGGCTGGGCAGCTGCAGATCCCTGGCCGCTGACCCACGCGCGGGCAGCGGCAGGGGGCGCCGTGCCCACCCCGTGCTCACCAGCGGAGGGCGCTCCCGAGCTTGGAAGCCCCCACCGTTCCCTAATGCCCCAGCTTTTCTGGGCTACTGCTTCACACCAGATCTCCAGAACGCAAATGCCGGAGTCCAGCTGCGGCGGGGCTAGGGTTTCCCAAAGGTGGACAGGGAGTCGGCGATTGAGAGACAGAAAACACTGCACACCAGTCTGTGAGTGAATCTGAATCCGCCTTTATTTTTTAGAAGCTGGAATATATATTTGCCAACCTTGGCAGCAACCCCCAGCCCCAAGCAGGAAATGCCCCAGGCCCAGGGCCAGGCAGGGACAATCCCAAACAATAGGTGTTAATTGACCTCAACTCCA
>PVLA01009872.1:0-56968 GCA_004027455.1 Hydrochoerus hydrochaeris
TAACCACCCTCCACCCCCAACAAAAAAAAAAAAGGGATTTTAATAACTACTAGGGTTGAGCTTGACTTTCAGTTGTCCAATTTTTGCACATCTGTATTTAATTCACATCTGCATCTCAAATGCTGCATATTCTCAACAGGAGATTTACTTTGCATTGTGCAGGGTGGGTTCAGATTTCTGTTTGCTTAACTCTTAAGTCAAGACAAAAGAACTCCAGCTTTCCTGGGCCAGTCAGAAGCAGTCCTCACCTTTGAAGGTTTAGTGTCTCCCGCGCCGAGTGAATCACCCTTTGCGTCTCTGTGCAGGCAGATTACTGTGCGTTACTGTGGCAAGTAAGTCTTCATCTGATCTGTTTGCACATTTCACTCTCAATACTTGCAAAGAAGCTCTGCTTCTAAATAAGGTTTTATTGAGGGCCCACTATGTGCCAGGCATCATCATATGATGAGAATCTGTTTTAGGGAGCCATGGGGAATTAAAAAAGAAGCTAATCCACCTCTGCCTCGTGATGCCATGCTTTCTCTTTGTTCATGGAACATGAAGTTCAGAACACCATTATGGGCCCTGGGGGTGCCCAGCCAACACTTATTGATGGCAGCAGAGCTGCCATTGACTCCAGATGCAAGTCCTGGCTACTTACCAGTCTAGCCCAGCCCTCCATCCCTCCGGGGTGCCCAGACTACAAAACATTTGAGTGTCCTCCACCTGGAAAATGATGGTCTCTATATCACTACTTAAGCTTAATTGCGAGTGGCTTGGAAGACAGTCCACGAGGGCTGATTTTACACAGGGCTATTATGTTGACATATGCATTTCATGATCTGTGGCCATTGCAACAACAGCTATTTTTAGCCTGCTAGTAAAGGTTTGGCTTGAGCTCCTGAGGCATTTTTTTCATCACTTTGATTCTGGAATTGGCCTCCTGTCTGGTACAACCATGTCAGCTGAGATGGGGTTTTCTAGAACTGCCGGGTAAAGCTGGTTATTGACTGCCCTTGCCTTTGGCTGTATTCCCCCAGAATGTCTTGGCTCTGGGGTGAGCATCAGTTATCACCAACATCTTAAATGAGGGGCTTGCCCATCCAGTGCAGAGGGAGGATTCCATTCATGGGTTTAGTACTCTGCAGGTCCATCAGGGTCACTAACTGCTGTCCCTACAAGTCTGTGTCAAGGTTGACCTGTGCACAGGAATTTGTCTGTGATGCTATCTAGACTTTGCCTTAAAATGTTTTGCAAATGAAATCAATTTTACCAATGCACTTGCCACTGGTTGGAGGAAGAACATATGTCAGCTATGTCCTGGGAGGCAGGTACTATATTTTTTAAGAGCATGAACAATCCTGAGTTCCAGTTTCATCTCTGATTCTTACTCTATCAGCTTTACAATCAGTTACTGAATCTTTCTGAGTCTCGCTTTACGCATCTGTAAAATGGGGTCAATAATAACATCTCTTTGAGGGCTGTTGTAAGTTTAATTGAGACACACTGCACAATGCTGGCATGCTGCAAGTAACTCTATGCTTCTTGGCAAAGTGTTCAAGAGCTTGTGTTTATAGAGTAGCTACACTTAGCATAGGAGAAAATGTGTAGAGATAAAATGAAAAGGCTTGGAACCAAATTATCCTGAAGTTGATTCCAACTTTTCCTATTCATTAATTGTAAGTAAAAGCAAGGATATACAAGGAATCTGCATAAATACTTAATAACACTAGTAGTGGATTAAAAGGGAGTTTGGGAGGATGGTTAGACACTTTTAATTCATAACACTGCATTATTCTGTTTACATGGTCCATGTATTTGTATTATTATTTGGGCATGCACACACTGAGAATTTAAAGAAAATAGAGCTGATTATTTGGGTTTCCCAAAGTTCTGTGGGTCACAAAGACAAGGTTTTATTTTCTATTGAATTAAGCTTATTTTCTGGCAGCTAGGAAATACTTTTTATTCCACATCTCTGTATCTTGGAACTTGAGATATTGAGGGTATAACTTCCATTCTGCATAGTCTGGTGGGAGTTTACAAACAATATCAAGCCCAGAGCATGACTGGGTTTTCTCTAGCCCTTTTTATGGTCTACGTCTTTAATATCCCAAAGGCTCCTATGTTGAAAGCTTAGTTCTCAGCAGATGGGGAACCTTCAAGAGCTGCAGCCTGGTTGGAGGTCTTTGGTGGAATGCTCTTGAAGGGCCCCACCCCTCTCTCTCTCTCTCTGTTTTCTCTAGCAGCTTTGCTCTGCCACGGGCTCCCCCATCATGTTGTTCTGCCTTGCCAGAGGCCAAAATCTATAGCACCAAGCGACCTTGCTCTAAGACCTCTGAAGTTATCTTTCCTCCTTTAAGTTAATTGCTCTTGGGTATGTTGTCATAGTGATGAGATGAACAGTTGACTAACACAATCCTCCAATATTCTGAAATGGGGAAGTGGCCCCACTCCTAACTAAGACCTTTTCCTGTTAATTGGCCCCACTGGGGGAAGGAGCTGAGGATGGAAATCTAAGGGCACACTGAGAATGGGTCAAACATCCTCGACTTCTGTGTACTTAGGTCGGTCTCGTAAGGTAGTTAAGGGCAAAGAGAATCTAATTTGTCATAGTAGTATCACATTACAATAGCTCAGGCTCTAGAGTCAGTGTTCAGGTTTCTGCAAAGTGCGGTCAAATGACAAGGCATTGCAACCCTGGGTTAGGGACGCTGACTCCTTGGGCAGCCAGCCAGTGATTCAGCACTGTGCATGTACCAAGTCCATTCCTGCTCACTGTGGGATGCCCTCAATGGTAAGCACCTTTGGCTTTGGGTCACCTCAGAAAGTGGGGCTGATCAAGATTCCCTCAAAGCTGTGCTGCAGTTTGAGATTCTTTCTTCTTCCTCTCTCTTCTTTCCAGGGTCTTCTTTCCTGCACCATGATCCAAATCTTCTTTAGCTGTCACAAGGGTGACCCCTGAGAAGATCTCTGACAACTTCCAACTCTGTCCTAGAATCTGCTTCCCAAAGGAACTGAAGTGATGCACCACAGTTACTGCCAGTCTTCTGGCTGCAGGGAGCTAATTTCTTCATTCCAGTTAACTGGCTACCTGCTCGTATCCCTGGACAGATGGGACAGGAAGGACCAAGATGGGTTGGCCAGTCTCCGCTGAGGCGGTAGCAAGCAGATGTCTTTGAAGGTGGCTGTGCTTTGTTATTAACACACAGACAGAAAACTCGCCCAACACACAGATCGGGGCTGGAGTGCGGGGCATAGAGGCCCTTTTCCACAGTCATATTTCTTGGTTTAATGTGACCTTTCCATCTGATTACTATGCTGCTCTTTTCTCCAAAGGAAAACCAGATGAGATATTTTATTTATTTTTAAAAATTAATTTTATTGGTACATTTTAGACATACACCATGATAACATTCATCATATGGAGTTCATACCTTGTACATGATATATCTTGACTCTTCTTTATTTTCCCATTCCCCTCTGCTCCCTTCAACCCTTTTCCCCTTCCTTATTTTTAAAGCTTTATGATTTATTTCCTTCCATTTTCTTATCCTTTCCTCTTCCTTCCTTTTCCTCTTCCTCCTCCCTTTTTCCCCTTCTCATCAGAATGTTTTCTTCCTGTTTCACAATATCAATTATACATTTTGGTCCACATTTACACTTTCAGTGTTTCACACCAGAGAAACCGTGTGATATCTGAACATGTGTGTCCGCTTTATTTGAGAAGAAATATTTTAAAGAGACACTGAGGGAGTTAATTAGGCGGCTCCACATTTGTCAGAATTTACACTAACAGCTTTGAGGCGAGGAGGCTGGGAGGCCATCCCAAGAAAGAATTGTGGGCTTGGTTTATTTTAAAAACCGGCTCTGGGCCCTCTGGGTAGCACCTTCCTCCCATAGCATCCTGTGTACACCAGAAGCATGTGAAATTTGAATGACATCTGAGCCATTTCTCTCTGCAGCTCGGTATCTGTCCATTCTGGGGAAAACTGTATTTGTTGTGTGCAGAAAACAATTTGGGCCAAGGAAGGACACTGTTCCCTAACTCCCTGACCATATCTCCTATTATTTGAAGTGATAAAATCAAATGCAACCCACAGCATGCTATCCATAGAGAGATGGCTGGGGGTGGGGTGGGGGGCACATGGATATGTTTCCTTTGCACCAGGACACTTTGCAGTGGGTCGGGGACATGTCCTACAGCCACAGGAATCCTTCCAGGGAAATGTCATGAGTCCAGTGCAGACAAGGCAGTGGTACACCCGCTTACAAGAGCAACTGTGTGAAAGCCGTTGTAAGGTTCTCCCCCAAGTCTTTGTTCAGTGAAAGCAAGAAACTGGCCACCGTGGGAATATTTACAATATAGAAATTGGCAGTTGTTAAAAATCAGGGTTTTTTTTTTGGGGGGGGTGCTTATTTTCCCCAGAAATCTAGTTGTTAAGCATTTGACAGCATATCACTGGGGGAAATTAGTATATGTACCCGGGGCCATTCCTAAGAGACACTGTCCCTAAGCCTCACCACCTCTCTGTAACGTTTCTTGACATACCCTCTTCTGCTCATGTTATAATTACCTTTCAGTTTTTATGCTGTATTTCTGTATTTCCTTCCTTAGCTTCACCAACTACTACCTCGGAAGTTGGTCAAGTTTGTTAACCTCTCTAGCCTCAGTTTTCTCATCTGTAAAACGGGGATAAGAATAACATCAAATGTGTAGGGCAGCTTCTTTGGAGAACTGGTGTGATATATATCTAATATTTCAGCATATTCATTCCTCACAATAACTCAGTAACACAGAGTTATTATCCATATAAGGACAGGGAGACCTTGAGTTGTGAAGGCACTTGGTGAAAGCTTCCCGGCCAGTGAGTAGCAGAGTCAGGGTTTGAATCCAGAGCTTCTGGAATCCCAAAGCCTCTGTTTCTAACTTCTGCACTAAACAGGACTACACAACTTCTAACTCTACACAACAGGACTTCTCCCCCCAGGAAGGTGGCTGCTCATTGTATATCCTTGGGCAAATGCTGGTGTTCTACCAGGAGCAGAAAAAGATGAAGTTCTTTCTATAGCCCGCAAAGAAAACTTGCTTGCCTCAAAGAGGGAGTGAGAAAGCAATCAGTGTAAGTTCATTGGGAATTCTGAGTTCATTATCCATGTACTAAAGGCTGTCTGGATGACGAATGAAATGTGAAACAGGTAGTCAATCATCCCCATGTTTGGCCTCTGTGATGTCAGAGCTGCTATATTGTAGAAACATCTGGATGGTTTGAAATGAGGCCATGCCAAGCTTTTTTAGTAATGAGATAGAACTTGTGGAAATGAAGGGGGAGACCCTCCAGCCTTTTACGGATGAACGGGCTGGGACCTCCAGGGAGGAAATACCTTGCCAGAGTCTGCACAGAATTTTAGTGGCAGGGCTGGAGTACAAACTTTCATCGTCAGTATGGCTTCAAGCACACCATGCTATTCTTCTTTGGCCGGAATTGCTTGACACCCTGCCAGACACAGAGTCCCAAATAACCAGGCATAAATCAGTGACTGGAAGCCTGCTTCTCATGACAGTGCCTTACGGATGAGAACCCTCATCTGCAGACAGAGAAACTAAGGCTCAGAGAGGTTAAGGGACTTGGTTCACAAAGCTGCATGGTCACAAAGCAGAATTGGAAGGAACCCAGATTTTATGTATTTATTTTTTTAGATCAATCACTTATGCCCACCTGTTAAACATCACAATCAGGATTACAATTGTTTATTGAGCAAATACTATGTGCTGGGCATTTTGTGGCTGGAAAGAAGTTGGAGAAATATCTCAGTCCCTTGTTTGCTATCAGGGAGTTAAAGTTGCTCCAGGTGTAGATCAAGATCAGCCACCTTGCCTATTCTAGAGCTTTGTAAATAGGACTCCACCCACTGTGTATCTTGAAACCACCACGGTGCCCCTGCCACCTGATTCCATGTTTTCCAAACTACAGTCGCTGATTACAAACATAATCTGTCGTGGTACTCCTGCACAGTTTTCCTGTTAATATTTTCATTTACGGTAATATTAAACAAAAAAACTATTTTAGTACCTATTTTAGTTTCTTCCTAAGCAATGACATCTATAACATTACACCTTTGAAAGTGCAACATTGACATGGACAAATAAGGGGAAAAGAGTTTGTCCATTTGAAGTGACCTTGTGCCTCCCCAGGGGCTTGTGTAAGATGGCCTTGTGTAGCAGTTGCTGAGGTCATGGCATTGGGTGAAATATGTCACCCATTCTGCAAAGGTGGAGGAGGGGACCAAGCACCAAGATACCTCTCCCAGTAGGGATTCTTTGATGGATGTTGAAGACAGAAGTTCTTTCAAGAAGGTCTGGACTAAGGTACTGCCTGACTTCATGGTAAGGGGCCTACTCAATAGGTCAATCAAATTTCTAAGGTTCTTCCCATTGATATTCTCTATCTTGATGTATGTTTCCCTAGGTTCCTGGACCCAAAGTTATGGAAGCTTGGCTCTTTATCACCTCAGTCCTAGTTATCAGCTCCAAACCTCTTATCTTGAAAGGAGGACATTGTACCCTCATTTTACAGGTGAGAACTCAGACAAACTAGAAAAACAAGTAAGTGGAGGAGCCCAGCTTCTCTATGAGGATAGCTTAACTTGAAAGCCCAGACTAAAAAATGATGTTCAGTTGCCGTCTCATGTCTTCTGCCCCTTTTCCCTCTGGCATCACCAATCAGGAGGGTCCCTGGATGGGTCACTGCAGGAATTCAGCAGAAGTTTCTTTTAACAATGGATAGAGGCTTCAGCCAGCAACATTTTTACAAAGGCAGAGCAGGGGAATCTTCGCCCTGTTCTGCAGATGGAAAAGGGGTCCTTCTTTCTTGAGGTTTGGAGAGAAACTTACTCCTGTGGAAATGAACAAGCCCAGGGTTGAAAGCACAGCGGCTTGGAGACCTGCGAGATGCTGAGGTTTGTTTTAGAAGCTGTAAGCAGCAGCACAGGGGCATCTTTGGGATCCCAACAGTGGGAAAACCTCAGGCTTGGGAAAGCAGAGTTTTCCAGTACAAGCGGCAGCTCTGGGATTCTAACTCAGCTCTGACTGTCGAGGCAGCTGCTTTTCCTGATTTTCAGGTAGACGAGTCATTTGTTCATTTCACAGCTACTGTTTGAGCCACTTTTCCATCCAAACTCTGGAACCAGGTTGAGAACTAAGTTGGAGATTTTAGGTACCTACATTTCTTGCTATGGTCTCAAGTATCTATTTTTCTGATGTATACACAATTTCATGTTGTTGTTCATTTGTGGAAGAAATGGATTCCCTGGTAATGGCTGTTTAAGGAGGAAACGTGAAGCTGTATCAAGAAGCGGAATCTTGTGCTTGCTTATAGAGCACATATATTAAGAAAGAGTCTAGGCTGAGCATGGTGATGCATGCTTATATTCCCAGCACTCTGGGAGGCTGAGGCAGGAGGACCACCACTCTGAGCCCAGCCTGGGCAATTTAATGACTTCTTCAGAACCTGGAGTGATGATGAAGCTACTCACACATTATTGCTGAGGGGGTGCCTTTGATGAATGCTCTCACCCACCACTTGGAGGCGGAAGTTGTTTTTATGGAACATCTGCATTTCAGATCTCAAGTCCTCTGCTGAATGCGGATGTCAGAAAGGTTCCTGAGATGGACAGTGAGGGGTGGACCACATGGTAGATTTCATACCGTTTGGTGCAGTTTTAAGGAACTGGGTAGAAAAGGACCTTTTCTGGCTGTGATGTGTTTTTGGGATTGTCACCTTGTAAATGAGGTACAAGACGTCACCTTTACGAGGTACTTCTTTTTGCAACCTGACATGACATTCTGGATCTGTTCCCAAGCCTAAGTGAGCCTGGCAATTCATTATTATGACAACTTAAGTCACAGCCGGAAGCGTGGAGCACACCCTGGGCGTGCTGGCTGCACTGGCATTTGGCAACTTTGCCAAGAATTTAACAAAAGTGCATGATTGTGTTTGATATGCTTGCCTTAATTCTTCATGGATTTTGTGATTGGGAGAGACACTGAACTTTGAGAAGTGATTGTGTTTTTCAGAATGATCTAAATGCAGGGGTGGTGTGGGGACTGATTTGGATGTTGTAGAGGCTTGGGCTAAAGGGCAAGGTGGGGTGACCACTGTTTCTGCTGTGGGGCTCCAGCTAGGTTTGCCCTGGCTTTCTGTAGTGCTTGATAGGGAGGAATGTGCCCTCTTTCCCTTGCAACTTGACTCATTCATAGCTCCTGCCTGGGCCTTGAAGACATTTGAATTGGAAACTCTTGCTTTAGGAACAAGGTTCAGAGACTAAAATCTGGGAAACTGATACGTTTCCTGAAGCTTCTGGCAGGTCTCTGGACGCCCTTTCCATCACATTCATTCACTTGACAACCATTTCCTGCTATCTACTCCATACCAGTCCTTGAGTTGGGAGTCAGAGGCAAGTGGACACTAATGACTAACATATCCTGACAGCTATTACACGATAGATGCTGCTTCAACTGGGTTAACCTCATAATAACCCCGAGAGGCAAGAAGTATTATTGTTCTAGTTTTATGGAACTCAGAGAAGTGAAGTAACTTGGCTGATCGCACAGCAAACAAATAATTCTGTGTTCTTAATGGCCACACATCTTTTATTCACTGGCAAGACTGATTCCCCCTGATCTTACATCAGCTTTCAAGGATTCGGCTGCCTTTAAGCTCCTACAGCTCTTTGAATCTCTCCTGCTCTATGGATTTCAGAAATACAATGTGATGCAAGTGTTTTTTCAGCACACTAAAAATGGGAAGCTTCTCCCTTCCCCCCCAGGAATGCTATTTATCAGCCCTCCGATTGCAATTTTCACCCCTTTCTGGGCTGAAGGAGAACCATCTTGGGTGCTTTGCTTATTGTAAATCTTTTTAAAACCTCTGCTGCTGGTGTCTTTCTCTCCAAATATGGCGACTTCTCAGGCCTGGATTTAGCTTTCACTCCTCCAGCAGAGGCAATGAAGGCCCCATATAAGGTCATGGCTGTCTGGTTTCCATCTCCTTGTACAACCTGCATGCTCAGCTTTTCTCTCTGGTATCCCCAGCCACGCAGCCTGGAGCTCCATCTGCTGCCGAGAGACCTTCCAGTGTGGTCAGTGTGAAGACTTCCTTTGTGCCTTTCTCTGTCACCAAGAGAACAGGTTGCCCTTTTCCTCCCCTCCCTGTCTTTTCTTCTTCCTGTCAGGTTATTAACTCAGAAAAGCAGGAAGAAGGAAAAATAAAGGGGAGAGGGTAAAAAAAAAAGAGCTGGAAAGTGATCAGATGAACACCAGCAGAGAAGGAGAAATAATTAGCGGCGATTAAATTTGGGGGATTAAAAATAAAACGGCGAGTAAGTGGTGATTGGCCCTAACAAAAGCAGAGCTGCTGGCCCGGGCCATGTTAATTACACAGAGGGTGTCTCCATGGAAACCCGACTTTGGACACGTTTATGAACTTGCTTTAATTATGTGAAATTCTCCGTGCTGCAAAAACAGTGCAGAAAAAGGGCAAGAGAGAGCGCACTGTGCATGCCCTGCTAGATGTGAAAGTTAAGGCCACAGGTACAACGTTTGGTGGCTGCTGATGAAAAGTATAATTTTAGGTGATTTTTCTCGAGGTGGCAAATGCTGAGTTGGGAAGCCTGTGTGTGCCGTTCTTGGCTGGCAAAAAGGTAAACTGTGTCCCCCTGGATACAACAGACCCTCTTTGGCAACACATCTGACCCTCCATAGAATTTTTAAAGAAAAGGTTAGTGACTTTCTCTGGGTCCTTGTTGTACAGTGAACATGCTAATATCATTAACTATCTGCTGTCATTAGATGAGAAAATTAAGGTCTGGGTGCTAGATCAAAGCTGCACAGTTACAATGACAGGTCTGGGGCCTGAACCTAGGAAGTGTTGCTCTGGAGCTCACTGCTTCTTGTTTTTGTTGTTGGTTTTGACAGCTTTATTGGTGTATAATTCACGACACAAGCCAATCCATCTGTTCATAAAATATCCGTTTCAGTGATTTTTAGGAGGCTCACAAATACGTGCAGCCATCACTGTGGTCAATTTTAGACACTTCACATCATCTCAAGGAGAAACTCTTTAGATATTATAACCTTCAGTTTTGCTACCCTTGGCCCCTGGTAACCTCTTTCCATCTGCATGGATTTGCCTGTTCTAAACTTCCATTAAAATGGGTCATATAATACGTGTCATATAATACTTTGCATGTTTTCAAGGCTCGTCCCTGTTGTGGCACACATCTGTCCTTCATTCTGTGTCGTGGCTGAGTAATATTCCATTGCATCTTGTTTCCCATTGGTTAGTTGAGGAGCATTTGGGCAGAGGCCTCCTGTTGACCTCTACATGGCAGTAAGCTTTTCAAAGGTCACAGTTAAGGGCAGGGCTGGAACTCAGACTCATGGCTGCTTCCTTAGCTCACGCACATAAACACTAAAATAAATAAACATCTCATTTCATATTATTAAGGAAATATGTGAATCTCCTATACTTCAGATGCAGAGCTTGGGCGACCCAAGAGATACAGGATGTGTAATTATGCAGGGAAGGAGAGCTCTTTAACACTGTGAAGAAATAAGAAGAGGCTTGATGGTTGTATCTGAAGAGTGTTGGACCTATGTCAGAGGGTAGGACCTGAGACTTAATGACTTTGGGCAAGTCTCTTACTCTCCCTATGCCTCGGTTTCCCCATCTGTAGAACAGAAATGAATAACACTACTTACCATTTTGCGTTGTTGGAAAGATAAATGAGTTAATCTTTGTAAAAGTGACTGTTACGGGGCAGGGAACGTAGTGAGTATGTTAGCAGCTTTATTCTATTGCTTCTGTGTTTTTACTTAGGAGTTGTCTGCTGGGGTGACTCATCCTGGTTCCCCAAGTTAGGGCTGCTGTTATTCTGAGAGACACTCACTGTCCCGTTTTCCTTATTTTGAACCTCGGTTTTCTTATCTGTTAAATTGTGAAGATGGGCACACATGACTGAAGATTCTTTCTGCTTCCTTGGATTTTCTTATTATTTCCTCCGGGCATGGTTTTCTTTGTTTGGAGTACCCCCCGCCCCAGTTGACCCTCTCCTCTGCAATCTGTGGATGCAGGATGTGACTTTGGTGGAAGGTAGCAGAGCCTTCTCCCGCCACTCCATCAAGTCATGGAGCCACTTTATCCTGTGTCATTATCTCTATTATAAGGCTAAGATCTTCTCCTCTATATTGTGAGTGAGTTCATATAAAGCATCTCAGTGCAGGGGATATGTATATCTCAACGCATCTTAGCTAGTACCATTACTGTGGAGCCAGGATCAAGAAGGGAAGCCTGGATCTTTCAAATATTGTCACCTCAGCTCCAACAACTGCCACTTTTTAAGCATAGGGTGGAGCTCACAGTTTGTGAGTTTGCTGGAGAGAAACCTCCCTGATCTGAACGGCCTCTTAAGGTGCTGCCAGTGTGTCCCCCACCAAAGTGCGGGAAAAATCACATCTTCCTGTTAATATCACAGAATTCTGTGTATAAAGGAACAAATTATATGCAGACAGCGCTACCTACACAGGCTCATAGTGACACTTTCACTGTCCAGGCAGTGTTCTCTGCTCACCACTTCTGAGACCATAAAGTTAATTGGCAGCTTTGTGTATCTTGCTTTGGTTTAACTAATAGATCTCTTTGCTTGTGGTATTTCTCAGATCTCACTTTGTTTTCATTCTTGCCTCTGACCTAAGAAAAACAATAAATTGATAACAAACACAGAAAACCCCAAGTTCTACATTTGTATCATGTGACATTAGGAGAGCAGGACAGATATCATTTGATAGATTTGGCAGGAAGTGTCTTTCAAACAATGAATTAAATATAAATGAGGAAATGTATAGACTAGGCTGAAGTATTTCCTTTACATGGATTTTTATTAATTCAATGAATATTGTATATCTTTTCAGTCTCTATCGCATGCCAGGAGTATTTATCTATTTTTGTGGGTTTGAGCCCTAGTAATGCATGGAATTAGTAGCTACACACCCAGAACTTACATTTGTTTTTTGACTTTGAGAAAGGGCCTTGATAAATGGTCAGGTTCCCCAGTTTGGTTTCAAATTTACACTTCCCCTGCCTCAGGCTCTCAGATCCCACAGTGCTAGGGTTACAGCTCTGGGCCACTGCACATAGCTGCCAAGTACTCCATGATTCTTCTCTAATTTGATGAATTCTTTCCATCTCTGCTCTAGTCAGTCTAACCAGGTTTGGCCCCAGGTCAGGGTGGAAGCATGAGCTTTGGACACACGGCTGAATGTAAATCCTGTTATTGCTACTAATAGTGTCACCTGGGGCATGCCAGCTCATTTTCCTGAATCTCAGACTCCTCATCTGTCAAATGGAGCTTCATATGATTCTTATAGCTGTCCTGAGGATTAAGTGAAATAATATTTCAAGAAGTATCTATCATAATGTCTGTCTCACTATGTGGATGTGAAATGATGTATTAATTTCCATCTTCCTTTCATGTCCATTGAGTTTTCTATGCATCCCAGAGCCTGCCTTAGTCTGCCTGGTTTTCTCTTAGTCATCCATGATTCTCATCTCAGATGCTTTTTTAGGAAATTTCTTCAGAATGCCTGAGTGAACCTAGATCTTTCTGCTATCTGCTTCCCTGGCAGCCTGTGCCTGTCTCTCTGCAACACACATCAAGCCTGAAATGATTTATCTGCCATGAGCCTCACCCTCTGGGCGGCAGCTTATATCATAGCTGAGATGGTGCTCTTTTTCACCAGCGTGAGCATCCTCTAGGAGATGCATCAGAGAGTGACTCATAGTATCACAAATTCAGAAAAGAAAGAAAAGCTAGAACAGACTCAAATATCCATCAACAGGCAAGTGGATAAACTCTGCTATAGTCATAGGTTGAGACACAATTCAGCAACGAAGGAGAACAAACTACTGATTTTCCCCAAAATGTGAATGAGTCAAAAACGTGAGATGAAAGTAGACAGGCACAGAAAAGTACATGCTATATAATTCAATCCACAGGTTAACTTGAAAACAGGTAAAACTAACTTATAGAAAAAGAATGCAGGTCAGGGTTTGCTTGGGAAACACTGAGGTAGGAACAGGGAACTAACTTCCAAGAGGAAGAGGGAACTTCTTGGGGTGATGGAAATGCTCTGGAGGAGGATTGGGTGATGGCTACACAGGAATATATATTTGTCAAATATCAATGCACCATAGACTTGAAGTGTGTGTTTTTATCACATGTAAATTATAGCTTAATGAGTTGATTAAAAATAAAACAAAAAGTAAAATCAGTTATACAGGGAAAGATGAAAAAAAGGAAGAAAAAGGAAGAAATGGTTGAAATGGTTCACAATTAAAGCTCGAGTTCAATTTCAGAGTAGGATGTGGCAGTGAGCGGAAAATTATTGCTTTCATTGCATCAATAAGAAAAATGATAAGTTACAAAGATCATATTTTCAAAGACATTGGAGAGCTGTGGAAGCAAAAGAAGACAGGATAAACTTAAATTCCAGAGAGTGAAGAATGCTTAGAAATTATAAAAGACATAAAACAATGGAATGACATCTTTGAAGTGTTAAAACAACACCAGAAAACAAAAACCTGCCCACCTGCAGTTTGGTATTCAATAAAGATATCCTTCAAGACTGGTAGCAGAGTAAAGACATTTTCACATATATACAGTCTGAAGGAATTTCTCAACCCCCAGCTGGTGTGGACTACAAGAAACAATGAAGCAAGTCTCCAGGCTCAGGAAGTTGACTCCAGTGAAAGAATGGAGAGGCCGGAAAGGGTAAATGCATGTGTACAACAATAGGATTGACTGACTATTAATAAGTGGCATTAATAACTATGTCTGTTGACTTTACAAAAAACACAGAAAAAGTGCCAGGTACAGTACAAACAATAAACAAACTGGGCTTTGTTACTTCTGCTCATAAAAGGCGTCACTTAAGGAATAAAAAGGCACTGGGTGACTACATATACAGCCATATGACAAAAATTTTCTGCAAATCAATAATAAAAGACAAACATTTAAAAGAGAAAGAAGATTCAAATATACATTCACACAATAGAAATTCAAATTGATTCATAATGTATGGAAAGATGTTCACCATTACTACTCACCAGGGAAATGCAAATTAAAGCCACAATGAGGTATCACTAAACACAAAAATGGCAAAAATTAAAGACTAAATTTTCACAAGGATCTGAGCCACTGCGACTCTTAAACATGGGATGCTGGAGCACCTTGGAGTGCTGGAGGTTTATGATAAGGCAAAGCATACCCCTATTCGATGACCTGGCTATTCTTAAGGGAATTTACGTTTATGGAAAAGGGATGTAAGAAATGTCCAAATGACTTTCCTCTGACTAATCCCCCAGAAGAAGCACCCCCATATATTCACCAATGGGAAGGTGTAAAGGAATGTTACACAGTGAAGTATTACTTACTTATGAAAAAAGAATGAAGTTATAAATATATGCAACATCCTGTATTAAGCCAGAGAGATGTCATGTGAGCAAAATAGACCAGGTTCAAAAGAGAATATACTTCATGACTTCATTATGTGAAATACCAACTAATCAACTAGGAAAGAGCTGTATACAATTGTTACATCTAGGGTGGACACAATATTGGTTTAGGAGAGGTTTCAGAGAATCTTCTAGGATGACTGGAAGGATGTACCATGCTTAGGGTGGTGTTTTCAAAGATATGTGGGTATGTGAAATTTAACTATATTACATCTTACAATTTGAACATTTTATTGCATGAAATTTGCATCTCAAGTAATAATAAAGAACAATCTTATAAAGAATCTCAGTTTCTTCGCAAAATTTCTAGAGTCAACCTCTCAGTGTGACATAAAAACATTATAAAAATACACACAAACATAAATACATAGATGTTTAAATAAAAATGGAATCATAATTTGACCACCATATGTTTACCTAGAAAATTTTTGGTTTATATTTATTGTTTCATTGTGGTTAATTGTAATGCTTTTCTATATTTTATTTTGAGAAGTATCCAATTTAGACTATATATTATATGATCAGACTCATTAAACTCTACTTCTGGAAACCACTTTTTCTCTCACTGAATTGTACACACTGGGCATATTTCCCCATGTTTATATGTGTGGATTTTTCTTAATCATTTTATTGGTTGTATAATAGTCCACAGTACACATGCACATGGCTTATTATGTGATTTCTCTGTTGATGGAGATTTAGGGTTTTTACTATTTTCTTGATACTGTGATTCAGTGCTAATGGAGCAGTCATCAGCTATTGTTGCCATGTTAACATTTGGGAGCTTTTTTTTTTTTAAATAAATCACCTGAATTTATGGCAAATTGTGAACTCCAAAGGGTTTGTGTAGTATCACCCCTACAGCACTTCTGGTGGTTGTAGCTCCCATAGCTTCTCTCTAGGCTTGCTCTGCTCAATCCTTAAAACTTTCCTTGAATGATCCACCTTCCTGCCTTTCCCAGACTTCTGGTGTCTCTACTACACATTTGGCTTCACAGTTTCAGCTTCACACACTGCCCTCTTGCAGGCACACTGCCTGACTTTCCATGCCTTCTGAAATCTAGGTGGAAGCCTTCTTAATCTCACAACTCTCACATTCTGCATGTGCCTAAAACCAGTGCCACACAGGTGAGCTAGAGTAGTAGCCAGGCTTTCTTTTATCTTGGCTGTAGGGGTCAAGTTCCTGGATCTCTGGGCACTCTGAGCCCAATTCTGAGGAACACATTCTCTATGCCACCTCCATTCTGGAACATGGTGCTCTTTGCTTTCTTCTCAAAGCAAAGTCTTTCAATTTTGCTATTTTGAGGTTGCAAAGGGTGGAGACTTGCTGCTTTTTGTGATACCTTCAAATGATCTTTTCTATTTTCCTGTTTCTTTTTAACAACTGAGATGTCCTCAGCTCTATCTTTGTAGTCCACGCTCTATTGGAGCTTCCTTTCTAGGCAAACCCACAACATTTTAAATCATTCTGTTTGACTCTCTGCTTTTGATTCTCAACATAGATCTGATTACAAGCCCCAATAATAGCCATACAACTGCCTCAACATTCAACTGCCTTGAAATTTCTTCTGCCACATTAATTAGTCTTCCACTCAATCTCAGTCTCAGGCAGAGTCTCTGGACACAAGCAAAATGCAGTCAAACTTTCTGCTAAGCCATAACACACATTGTCTGGAGCCCAGCAACTAAGGCAGTCCTTCTTCCCAGCAGAAACCTCCTGAGCTTGGTCATTACTGGCAGGATTTCTATCAGCCTTCTGGTCTTCTGAGCTCTGACCAGAATCTCCCATATAGAACAGCCTACGGCATTCCATCTCTATCCTTTCAGATGACATCTCCAAACCTTTCCAAACTTTTCCCACAAGCCATTCCCATAGGTTCTTGAACCATGTGGTCAGATATAGTCACAGCAACAACCCCACTTGTCTGGTACCAAATTCTCTCCTAGTTACTTTTTCTCACTGCTGAGACAAAATACCTGACACCCCAAGTTAAAGAGGGAAAGGTTTATTTGGTTCACAGTCTTTAGAAGTTTCAGTTCATAATCAGCTGGCTCTAGGGCAGGGTGGCATGGCATAGGGGCAACAGTTCAAGATATTAGAAAACAGTAAAAGCAACAAGAGCACAAGGTTGTGGGGAGAGCGAGTCTCTTGTCCTCCCTTATATCGTAAGCAGCCTACCGTCCCACCATAGGAAGGGTTTATCACTCACATCATCTCCCTGCCCTCCTGTTGCAGGAGTTCAGTATGTTTACAAAGTAAGAATCCTGGCCACCTGCTGAATCCCTTAGTTAAGCTCCTAAACTTCTCAATTCTCATGTTGACATAATGTATCCACCAATACACCTCCCCATCTGTATCTTAGATGTAAGTTAACAATGGAGAAATGAGCAAGAGATTGGAAGTGGCACATAACAAAAAAATGTGTCTAAATGGCCAGTAAACCTAGGAAAAACATGCTGTGCCTCAGGAGACACTAGTAGAATATTACATAGCAGTGGGAAAGAACAAATGACAATCATACTCCAAAACATAAATAAGTTCAATAAACATAATGTTGTGCAAATGAAGCCAGTAACAAGAATATATATTCTATGATTCGATTATGAGAAGTTCAAAATCTAATAAAATGAATCAATGGTGCTAGAAATGAGGATGGTGATTACCATTGGAGAGAATGAAGGTCACATCTCAAAGACAGCTTAGGGAGTTCAGGTGATGCTCTATATCTCGGTGAAGAGTTTATATGGATATTTTCACTGTAAAAATTCATAAAGCTGTACATTTAAATTTGTGTGTGTTTCTAAGTGTATGCTATTTTCAATAAAATTGGTTTTTAAAAAAGCATTTTGGGGAAGAATAAAGTAATTTGGGAAAAATCTACTAGTGGACAGAGATTTCCAAACACACAGGCAAATATAAAAAAAATTGGGAAATTGGTCCTGATGCAAGATATTGCAATGATAATAGGCCAATTCTTCAAGCCTTTGCTACAAATCCAAAGTGAAGCATCTGAGATATTTCTAATTTGCACTTCTAGGGTGCTTAATCTCTGGACAGACACAAGAGTAAAGTGAAAAATGGAGCAGGAACCAATAAAGGAAGAAATCTTGATGGAAACTTTAAGTAAAGTTGATCACAGTATCTGTATCTAGGGATTGGCACTGATTTGAGAACTGTGAAAATTCTTCTGACATTCAGCCCTAGACTTTAGAGAAAAATGTTCTATCTGGTAAAATATTGACATGACTTAGTAGTCAGAGTCTCTAGAAACAAGCATGACATTAGATAGGTAAAGGACTCTAGCTAGACATAAACTTTTGAATGAAATGAATATGAATGTGAATAAATCTATATCCTTGTGAATAAAATGAATGAACAAAATGGAATGAGGTAAATAGCTATGTATTGTTCTGTTAATGAAGCAAGGGTGCAACAGCTAAGGAAAGCTTGACTTTTACCCAGCATCAGTGAGCTGAGATGGTGGCGGGGGTGGTGGTGGTATATGTTCCAGAAATAAATGGAACATTCTAGAACATTCTGTAAAATCCAGAAATGAGTAGAAAATATTAAATGAGTAGAAAATAAAGGCAGAAATGAGTAGAAAATATTAAATAATAGCAGGAATGATGTATTTTAAATAAGATATATATTGCTTGGAATAAGTAGATGTGAAAGGAATTAATAGATCTACTATTTGAAGAAGATGCAGGATTCATTTATGTAGAAAATATCTCTTGTGCTTGTTTGGTGAGGTTCCATTAGCACAGTAACCAACACATAGCAGGTATGCTGCACATAACAACTGAATGACTGGATGGATCCAGTGATCTTTAATGGCAGTCTTTGCTCTAGTAGACCTGCTGTTGGTGATGACACAGATTAACCCTAAAGTGGAACTCAGAGTCGGGCAGGGAGGAGACAAATAGAGAGTCTGACATAGCTTCTTTAATGGGAGATTGTCCTAATGTACCTAGTTCTGATTATCCCTGAATATGTGCCTGAATCCAAGTCAACAAACAGATAAAACATATAGAACCTCAGACCACATCTGACTGCTGAGTCCACCTCTGGCCAGCTTTCTTTCTCAGACAAGGATAGTATATCTTGATTACCCAAGTTGCAAGATTACTACAGGTAGTTACTACTTTTATCCTCATTTTGCAGAAAAAGAAACTGAGGCTTGGACTGAGAGGTGATTTGCCCCTCAAGGCCATACAGTCAGTAAATAGCAGAGCCAAGGCAGACTACAGGATAAACAAAGATTACCATTACCTGTCCTTGCATTGGAGAGGGAGCTGGTTAGATGCCTCTCAAGTTTTTGCTATAATTCTGTGGTTCTGGTTGACAGGACAATATGTTGGTTTGTATTGTTTTGCCTTCTCAGCTGCAAAGAGGAATTCTTGGGCTTGGTCTCTGATGGCTTGAGCTCTGATGGGTTGAGCTGTGCCTCTACTTGAACACAAAGCTACTATCTGAATGCTTTGTGACCTTGGTTGAAGGTGTTCTAATAAACTCAGGCCTTTTCTGCTATGAACCTATTAGGCTCTTGTGGCATCTGCTCCCCCCACTCCCCTGTTTGGTGCCAATAATATGCTGTGTTGAGTATGAGGTTTTGTAAAATGAGGAAAATTATTTGCAGAAACATTGTCTTGTCTATATTAGTGAGTTGTACTCACTTGATATCAAGTTGTTTTTCAAAACAAACCCTATCCATTTGCCTGATGCCCTGGGCTCTGTGCTGCTGTTGGGAAGAAAGCTTTCCTTTCTCTTTGTTAAAACAGAAGGACGAACCCTCAGACATGGCCATTTATGCCGAAATGTAGCAGGCTCTTAACTGAAACTACATGCGTCATGACCCTGTCATTTACAGCTGGAGACACCCTCATGATCTTCTGCTTTTGCTTTAAAATATCATCTGGACCACTCTACCATCAATCTTGCCTAATGATCTATTTACCCACAGTACACAGTTACAAACAGACACCCATTATATTCCAGGGAAGAAGACAGGGCAGCAATGAAATGAGGAGGCGGCTTTCCTTTCCCCTTTTTAAAAGACGAAACTGTTATAACAATTATTAGGCGTCACGATAGGCTGACGGGGGTTGGAAGATAAGAGAGGGAAAAGTAGATACATAGATAGAGAGGGGCAGAGAGAGAGACAGAGAGATAGAGGGGCTCACAACTTCCAAATTCTTGGTGAAATCAAGACTGTCTTCTGAGATGTTGTGATTTTTTATTTTCCTTGAATCAGAATCAGGGTTTGCTGCTTAGGTGCGCCTGGCCTCTGCCCAACGTCCTCTGTCTTTTCCTTTAGGTGCTTCCTGTGTATTAAGCTAAGACCCTTTAAGTGTCAGAAGAGGATCTCTTCCTACACAGCCAGACAAAGACTAGTGAGGTCTGGTTTCCTTGAAAGTCAACCTGTGGGGAAGGCCATGTTCTTGTATCAGAAAATAAAGCTAAGGGTCACAGTGTTTTGTTAGTATATGACGGCTGCATTTGATGAAACTTCTGTACACAGGGATATCTTCCTCTAGAGTGATCCTGTAACTTCTGATGAGATCAAAAAGTGTTGGCAACAGGAACTTGAGCTGTAGGAGTGTGGCCTGAAGCTGCATTTGGAAAAACTCAAGAAAATGAAGCCAACTCTCCAACTCAGCAGAGATGAGCTGTTTTGGGAATCTGGCAGAGGAGAAAATTGGAGTGTTGGTGCCAAGATGGGCCTGTTTTTAAGGACCAGCTTCTCTATGCTCTAGGAGTATAACTGTATGACTGACTGTACTATGCAACTCACTCCCCCTCACCCCCCGAGGCTCATTTTTTTATGTGACAAATGGAGGTGATAGCACCTTTTTCAACAATGTAGTTGTAAGGCCTGGGAATGATGTTTGTAAGTAAAATGGTATGTGGTCACTTCTTAGCATATGGTAGAATGACAGGATAGTCTAACAGGTAGAATGGGCCAGACTGAAAGTATAAGATACTACAGGAATCAGATGCCAAAAGACAGTGAGAAAGATCACCTTGTATCTTCAAGGTCCCTCTAGGAGAACAGATTTCTCAATTCATGACCACTCTGAGAAGATAACAATAGAGACTACAAAAAGAGAAAGGGATAAATGAAGCGATATCTTATACTGGCTTTTGTGTTGCCTTGAATCTTCACCCTAAAGGGAAAAGGCCACTTGGTTTTTCACCTTAAAAGGAATGCGGTGGATTGAGGCCATTTACACTGATGGTTATAACTGATATGCATTGGCTTATCTTTGTCATGTTATTTTTCTGCTACTTTTTCCCTCTGTTTAATTGCTTACCATGTCTGGTGATTTCTTTCCATTGTTGTTCTTGAAATTGTGGTCATTTTTATCCCTGCGTAGAGTAACTTTCAGTACCCTCTGTAGTGTTGGTTTGGTGGTTATGAATTTCTTCCATTGTTGTCATGTAAATATCTTATTTCTCCATTAATTTTGAAAGATAGTTTTTGAAGGGTACTAAATCTGGGTTGGAGGTTGTTTTCTTTCAGGATTTGAAATACTCTACTACAAGCTCTTCTTGACTTGAGGGTTCGTGTTGGGAAATCTGCCATGATTCTGTTGGACTTTCCTTTATAGGTGATCTGTTTCTTTTCTCTAACAGTTTTTAATATTCTGTTTTGTGCTGAGTTTCTGGGATCTTGATTATTATATGTCTGGGTGTATATTTATTTTGGTTATGACTAAATAGAGTTCTATATGCTTCATTTGTCTATATGTCAGATTCTATTCAAATGCTTGGGAAATTTTCTGCTATTACTTCTGAAAATAGTTTTCTTTGTGTCATTTGTGTTGACTCTTGGTCTTTCATTGACACTAACTATTCTTATATTATTTTTCTTTGCATTGTCTTGCAGCTGTTGAATTGTTATTTCATGATTTTTTGTTATTTTCAAGAGATCTTTCCTTTCATGATCTCTAGCCACAATCCTTTTATCAGGGACTAAAAGTCTGTCTTCAATTTCTTTTAAATGGTTTTGACAGCTTTTGGTGGAATTTTTAATTTTCTGGACATCTATTTGAATCCGTTTCATGAACTCTAGTTCTTTTTTATATTGATCATTCATAGTTTCCATTCTTTTCCTACCATCTTTTTTTAAATCTTTCTTTACTCTAGTTTTGCTGACTAATTCCTTTATAAATGTTGACATTTCTTTTTTTTACCCAAGGAGATTATTTCTGATCTGATTTCCTCTGTAGCCTCATGGATTTGTTTCTTCACTTTGGTTGCTCTCATTTCAGAAATGTCAGGTGTGTGTCTTCCATTTTCCTCTATCTTGTTGTCTCCTGGACTTGTTCTGGGTGGGCTGGAGGTCTGAGGTTGCATTTTGCTTCTGTGTCATGTTATTTTGCATTTCAAAAGTTTTTATTTTTTTTCTGTTTTGATCTTTGTAAGTTTTTGTAGTAGGTAGCTTCATCACTAGGATCAAGGCCTCTCTAGGCAAGCTTTGTTCTTCAGGATCTCTTCTCTGTGTAGGAGGTTCTTGGTTTGTGTCTATCCTAAGGTCCTATCTTTTCTTTTTTTGGTACTGGGGATCAAACTCACAACCTCGTGCTTGCCAGGCAGGCACTGAGCTAGATCCCCAGCCCGATCCTACCTTTTCAATTAATTAAGAGTGAGATGTTGGTATCTGTTTGGTTCAGTCCTCAGTTCTTTGGTGCTAGGGTGTGGTGAGGTTATTACCCCAGAACTTCTCAGTATTGTTATACAAGTGAGAACAACTGATTAAAACAGATATGACATCCCAGCTAAAGTAGTATGATTAGCAGTGACAATAGCCTCAAGCACAGTTTAGAAATTGACAAACTGTGGTAACTATTAATTTTGTACTTTTAACTGGAGAAGCAAAATCTACAGTTATATAACAGCTGATCATAAGCTTGTATGCAAAGCCTTTCCCCTGGTAGAGGAGTTTTACCCTGTGGTGGAGAAATTTAAGAAGAATAATGGCTAGAACAGAGATAACTGAAAAGAAAAGTAGAAGCCAGGCTGAAGGACAAAGGATAATCAGACAAGCTTTGGGAAACTAGAGAAGAGAGCAGAAGAGAATGAATGAAGGAGTAAGCCAGGGAGTATTGTAGTTGACCAGAAAAAATTAGAGACTATTCACCCATATGAAAATATGATTGGGTAAGTGGTTGTGGCCTGGGCGGCCGTGGCCGCCCTAGAGCGAGAACTGTCGGTGTTTCCTGAGCTCCATGCCATGTTGGAACTTGGGGTGCTGGGAAAACAAGCAGCCAGCTCTGGTAAGCGGCTGTGAGCATACTGGCACATGGGGTAAGAATCAAACATCCACCCCTCCCTCCCCGTTAGCATGTGGGAGCCAGAGATCTGAGTATCTCTTGGGAGGATCAAGGTATGCAATATAGCAAATAAGGGGGATTTCCTTCTACCATCTCTTAGAAGGCAAATACCTTTATTACTGTTTTGCTCTGTTCTGATTAATCGTACTGCTCTACTCAATATTCTGTTTTGTAAGTTTGGTATTTCCTCCCATTTTGCTGTACCTGATTGAAAGAACAACTATTGTGAAGAAAAGGAGATATACTATTGTACATATTACTCTTATCCTGGTAACCTGCTGTGAAGTTCCGTACCAGTTTCACTATACTGACTCAATTGGCTTTGTTCTGTCTTGTTCTGCTGTATTTTACTAACAGAATTGTTGCAGCCTTAATTTTTTAACTTGAACAACTATATCTAAGAATGCAATATGTAATTTATCAACTTGTGATTTCTTACTGTTTATTTTTTTTGAAATTCTGTACTGTTCTACCCTTTTCTGTTTTGCTTTTTTTCTCTTTAAATAAAATTAAAAAAAAGAAGAACAAAAGCAACAACAAAAAGAACAAAAGAAAACATGATTTAGTCTAGAGAGGTAAATTAAGGAAAGGGGGAAGAAGATTAATATATTAGAAAAAAAATATAGGTAAAAGACCAATAAAACAAAACAAAACAATAAAATAAAATAAAAAAGTAGAATTCCTCTGGTGTCCACAGAGAGTCCGAAACTGCTGGATAACACTGCCAAGCCTGCAGCGGAGCTTGTGCTGCCTTTGAGGCTGGTCTTGGCCTCCAGCTGTGTGTGGGGCCTGGGCCAGAGTCGTCAGCCGCGTCTTCTGTATGTCTCAGCGGCCCCCACTCCTCTCCCTATCTTTCTTGGCAGCTGCTGTTTTCAGACAGAGACAGGGGCTGTTCCCAGTCCTGGGCACCTTTGCTCCTCCTGGTCTCAGCTCAGCCTTCTGTGTTCCTCTCCCACTGGTCTCTCTCTGTCCTCTCAGGTCATTTGTTGCAGTCTGGGGCAGATGCTGTGACATGGCCTGGTCGTCTGCTCCTGCTGTTGCAGTCCAAGGCTGCTCAGTCCCAGTTCTTAGTCCTCTCCCGAGGTGAGGAGCTAACCTCCCATTCATTGCTTTACAAGTTCCACTGCCACGGTGGCCACCTCTGCTGCTGTGTGTAACTTCCTCAGGCAAGATGGAGGGTACTGTGGGGTGCCTTTCTGCTCCCATCCCTGGCAGCAAGAGGACAGCTCAGGGCTGCACAGTCCCGAGGTGCAGGGTGTTTAATTCCCCAGGCCTCTCTAACCACAGGTCATGGGGAGGGGTAAATCACCCATCCCTGTAGTCTTTAATCTTCTTCCTGGTGGTTCCAGTTAGCGCTGTGATGCACAGCAGGGATAGAGAGAAAAGAAAAAAGGGAAAAGAAAGGAAAAAAAAATGAGAAAAGAGGAGAGAACATAAGAAAAACTGGCTGATCACCAGGAAGGGAGCAGTTCCTGTGGGCAGAATTTATAGCTGGGCTGTAGTGATTTCTGTTTGGAGGAAGGCAGAGGAGGCAGAGGACCTTATTTCCCAAGTCTATCCTCTATGGCTTGATTTAACCACACTATTTTAATATATCCTTCTTTTTTTTTTCTTTTAAGATTCCAAGTGTGGTGGGCAGCTGGGTGCCCTGGCTGGCTGTTTCATTAAATCCAGCATCTGCTGGGCCCAGGGAGAACAGAGCCATCTTTCCACCGTGCTGGTGCTGATAAGAGCCTTCTGGTGCCTGCCATTTCCCTTCCAGCCAATATGGTCAGAAAGCTAAGGGGGCTGAAAGAACTCTGTGGATACAGAAAACAGCATGCCCCACACCCTCCACCTGGGTGGGCTGCCTGAAGCCATCCTGAACAGGAGGAAGGAGACCACCCTTTGTTCTGAGAGAAGGTTGCTGTGTTGCTTAATAACATGAATTGGTGCTTTTAGTTTCTAAACTGTGACTGTGTTTTCTGACTTAAAGAAGCTGTGAAACTGGCTACCACCCAAGGGTAAGCAGCAAAGGTACCAGATCCACTATTTTACACACAGGGGAGCTTCCTCTGCTGAAAGTATCCAAAGACAGCATCTAGAGGCAGAAATAAAGTTGCATTTCAATAAGATCCCAGGCTTCTTTCAGTAACAGGTGACATGTGTGACTACTAGTTTTACAGGAGGCAGCATGGAGGCTTCATGGCCTCAAATTCACAGTGATCCTGTTGCTTCAGCCTCCCAGGTACTGGGATTACAGGCATGTGCCACCACACCCACTGACAGTTTTTTTTTTAAGGGTGTATATATAGCATATATATATATATATATATATATATATATATATATATATATACACATATATACAGCCAAAAGGTATTATTATGCTGGGCCTGGTCTTTATGGACATTATCTCAAATCTTCATGAGTTGCATGTCATGTCATATGAGAACCTTAGCATCAGAGACAGAAAGCAGATGGCCCTGGATCATGGGCAGACAATGCAGCATCAAAGTGGGGACTTGAAACTTGTGGTGCAGGTGCTGAATCACAGGTCTTGGATAATCAGAGAAAAAGTTTGTGTGGTCAGAGAAAAATTATGCTTGTCCAGAAGTGATTTAGATTTCAGGTCCTAGTCACCAGGGAGAGTGGGCGGGCAGGGTTACTGATGGGTGTGAGACAGGTCGGCACCCCGCAGGGAGGTGAGAGAGCATCAAAGGAACCTCTGGGTTGCCTGCTCCATTTGCACAGACCCTGCAGAATACTCCACATTCTGGGGCTTTTCCACCCCTGTGAGGCTCACAGATCTGGTTCTCTCAAATTCCTTCTTACCTGTCAACAGGCATTTCTTCCTGAGTTTTGAGAAGCCTCTTTTAAAAGCTCTAAAAATATCAAAGGAGCAATGTGATTAGTAGAGGACGGGATCAGCTAATAAGTAATAGCAACATAGGTGAAAGTCAGGTGCTAATTGCCTTTCGGGAATTTTCTTCAAGGCCTCTTGGAAATGAAGCATTTTAGTCACATTACCCTGTTGGGCTCCTTTTCCTGAATGTGTGTAAGATAATCAGCGTGCTATCTTTGGAAATGTCAGTATTTAAACATCTTAATTCTTGGTATTTGGGAGGTATGGTTTCAGTCCCTATGTGGAAATACTTATTGAGCACTCTATAGGGCTTCTCTGAGCGCTGTGTTATTGGTCCTCCTAACAATCTGATGAGGCAGGATTGCACTATTGTAATACAATCATGTACTATTCCTACATGAGATATAAGGAAACTGAGGCACAGACAATGAGTTGGCCAAGGTCACACTGCAAGTATTAGGGTGGTGTCTGTATTTAGAGGAACAACTAACATGTTCTGGGAATGCAGTTGTGAATAAAATGACTCTTGTTCATATGGAATTTGAGGTTGCCCAAGGAACCAGGGGCCCTATTCAGGGTGTAGAGCTATTCTTGGTCCTGAGAGCAGAGATGACTGAATACTGAACATTGTAGTGCCAGCCCCTTTGTGGAGCTTTGGGGTCGATAGACTCATGAGCCCAGCACAGTCACCTTCTCTAAGGGGCTCCAAACTTGGTGATGCAATTGAAAAAATAAACAGACCATTATGATGCAGAGTATGTTTTATAGTAAATAAAAATTTCAGTGAGTCAGAACTTGGATTTAGAGTGAATCCATTTAACTCGATTTTTACCCAAATTATTCAACCCAATTAAGCTGTTTACGATGGTCAACATCTCAGCCGCACACACCCTGGAACCCCATCCCTCATTAGCTGGGTGTTTCTTCCTCTCCTTTTTATCTAGCAGGTCTTGGCAGTGTATTGACCCAGGATCAAAATATGCCTTTCTTAGAAAATGTGACTCTAATTAGAAATGGCTTATAAATCTTCACTGAAATGAACATTATGTAGAAAGATGAGTCTAAGACACATCTTCTACAGAGGACTTTTTTCTTCTATTCCCCATCCTTAGCTGTAATTCTCTGCCAGAAATGCAAGAGCTCAAGAAAATGCAAATGTTCTTGTCTGTGGTCATAGGCAGTCACATTCTTATTTGCATTGCCTACAGCTAAAATTGGCTCACTCATTTTTTTTCTGCCAGAGAATTTTTGAATGCACCCTTTAAAAACTGTCCAGCCAGATTCCCCTTTACAGATGCTCACCTACTTCCCCATATGACGACAGCCTCTGAGGCTCATCTTGATAACATAGGCTTTCTCTAGTTGTTTGGTTCTGAATTCAAATACCAACTCTATCACCTGCTTATCTGGTATACCTTGGTAGATTAAACAACATCTTCAAGGCTTAGTTTTCTCATCTTTGCAACTAGGAGTTTATGCTGACACCTGCTCTATAGGATAAAAGGGTTACATTTTAATAACATAGACAAAGTACCTGGTACATAATAGATGCTAAATGAGTTATATCCATTATTTTGCTCTCTAGAATCATTTTGGCACCGAAAGAGCCCAGAAAGCTACAGGTTAGGTTCTCTGTTTCTTCAGATGAAGAAACTGGCTTGTCCAAAGTCTCACTGCCAGGTAGTGAGAAAACAGGGCACCAGACCTCCTAATTCTAGGCAAAGGCTGTACCTGCTTCACCAGGAGTTGGAGGTCTGACCTCTCCCTCTTCATCACTGGCGAGCTTGGCAGAGGCCAGATCATATGGAGTCTTTTAAAACTTTAAAGACATCCAACTTCATTTTGAGGTGCATGTGTGTATGTTTGGGGTGCACTGGATTGTTTTAACCAGGGAAAGGGCAGCGTCATACTGGCATTGCAAGAGAATGTGCTGGGAAGAGAGTCAGACTGGAAGTAAAGTATGCAGACAGGGGCTGATGGAGTTGTCCTGACAAGTGATGATGGAATTAGGGCCCTGGATGTGGAGGCAGTGTCCACAGAACACCTACCTGAGGGCAGAGGCCACAGCTCCTGGGCCACAGACCTGTATGAACACTGCTCCATGGCCTGTTAGAGACTGGGGCACACAGCAGATGAGTGGTGACTGAGCAAGTGAAACTCCACCCATATTCACAGCAGCTCCTCATCACTCATTACTGCCTGGGCGCCATCTCCTGTCAGACCAGCAAAGGCACTGCATTCTCTAGGAGTGCAAACCCTACTGTGAACATTCCCACAAAAGATCTAGGTTGCAAATTCCTTTCAATCATCCTCAAGCCATTCCATCCATCTCCCACCCTGTTGGAAAAATTGCCTTCCATGAAGTTGGTCCTTACTGCCAAAAAGCTGAGAAATTGAGAACCCCTGCCCCAGGGCTTCTGATTGGACCTGGGAGAGTGATGGAGAGGGAGAGGTCAGAATTGCACGACTGGGTATACAATGGCACCATTTATTTACAAGCAGAAATTTTAACCATCAGGTCTTTGACAGTCATCTGCTAGTGGTTCCCAACCAGGTATCAATTTTCTTTTGATCCTGAAGATATCTGGCAATATTGAGACATTTTTGCTTGTCACAAAAATGCCACCGGCATCCAGTGTGTAAGACGTCAGGGATGCTATTCAACTTCCTGCAATGGACAGGACTGCCTACTTGATCCAAACTGTCAATAGTGCTGAGTCTGGGAAATTCTGCTCTCCTGAGATTCCAATCCTCAAAAGAAGTTAACTTCTTTGTAATTATTTAAAGCTTTGGTGGGAATTTACAGAATAAAAACTTCCTTAATTTGACAGCTTTCTGTGATAGAAACTTGTGTACATATGTAAAGGGCACTAAAGCATTGATCTGCTGGGCCTCTGTGGAGAAGCATTCTTTCAGACAGTGTTCCAAGAAAGAACCTGTACTTCAGAGAATGGTAATATTTCCTCTCCATCCGTATATGTTAGACAATACGTTTTAGCTCTGGCTGTGTCTTGTGACACCTCAAGCCTGTATCCAGCCATCATTCTGGATTGAGAGCAGATGGTTTCACTGCCAGACCTGGTTTCTATCTCCAACTCTGCCTCTAGCTTTCCTGTACACAATTGGCCCTCTCCTTCCATAGATTTCAAATCTATGGCTTCCACAAAATGGGGAAAAAATTACTGTACTGAACATGTACAAATACTGGTGTTTTTTTTTTTTTTGGTCATCAATCCCTGAACAATACAGTAAGAACTGTTTATTTGGCCTTTGCATTGCATGGGGTATTATAAATAATCTAAAAATGATTGAATGGATGTCAAATGATGTGTGTAGGTTATATATAGGTAAATACTTGGCCATTTACACAAAGTGATTGTATAAAGTCTGCAAATTTTGATATCCACAGGAGTCCTAGGTTGGACCTATGGATACTAAGGGAGCACTGCACAGTGTTTGCTTTTTTGGGGGTACTTGCTATTTGTCATCTTGATTCATAGTTTTTGTTTTTGTTGTTGTTTTTTTTTTTGGATCCAGGAATCGAACTCAGGACTTCATGTTTGCCAGGCAGGCACTATGCTGCCTAGCTATATCCCCAGCATCCTGATAGTTAGTTTTGATTATTTTACAACAAAAATGTGCATTCCTTGGGAGAAGACCTCCAGGTATGATTCATTTCAATGCCCCCCAAAGCATCTTTTACATGGTAGGTGTATAACCTTAACCATGATCTTACTACCACTGGGGCATACACTCCACCCTTCCTATCACTGAACCACAAAACCCTTGACAATGCTGAACCCACCCCTGCAACTGTCCCAATGGTATAATACTCTGACTCTGTGAATCCCAGAAAGCCAGTGCACCTCCATTCTTGCAAGCCAGTTCCCAGATTCAGATTCCTGAGTTATTAAAAAAAAAATCACTGATCGCATACATTTCCCAATTTAGACAGAAATATGTTAGATCACAATGGAGCCCTGCAATAACTTTTCTCAGCAGAGTCTGAAAACAGGAATTTAAAAGGGAAAATGCCACCACCTCTCAATAGAAGGTACCCCATCACAGGCGATTATGGCTTTGAATTTCACTGTCGGAAAGATCTTGGAGAAAAAAATGATGGCTTATTCCCAAGAAAGGTTTAATTGGCTTCTGTCAGATTTTATGTAACTGCTTCTTGCTGCAGAACCCCATATGGATTCTTGCAGCTCTGGAATTCAACCGCTGATGACTGAACCTTGGGAGGCTGTGGCGGATGGAGAAGGGGAGTGAAGGCGAGATCTTCTGCACCTGTGCAAAATCTTGTCTAATCAGAATTACCTTGAGAGACAACAATTGCAGGAAGCTGATGTCACCGGGGAATGTAGACGGCACGTATTCCACAGGTTTGGGTCCCTCTTCACATCATTCCCAAGATGTATGCCCCTCAGTTTCCAGAATAGCATCCCACCTGGTCATCCCCATTCATGTCTGTGTTCCCAACACCCACAACTACGGTGGCACCTGCTGGGAGCTCTGTGTCTATCAGCTGAATGAATGAACGAGTGTTCCAATAGGGGACTCGACACTTCTCCTGGTCCCCACAGCCTTCTGATGGGTTTTGAAAGGTACCACAATGGGCAAATGCCTGCAGGGTTACTGAACAGTTATTTAGGGAAGAGAAGAGGAGATGTCTTTCTTCTGGGAGTTAATCTCTGGCAGGGTGAAGTTTGGGACTCCTGATGTTTAAAATTTTATTAAATAATTTGTAGTAGTCCTTGCTGATTCATCAATCCAAAACCTATCTCCAATACTAGCACCTTTTCCTTGCCTCTGCTTTCTATGCTCTTGTCATATACATACTTTGCCAGTATACTGGCATATATGCATACTGGTAAAGTATGTGCTTGCAACATGAAAAGGATGGTAATAATTTTTTGGCAAATGAGACAAGAGGAAATAAACTGGGAAGATTTTTTGCTTGCTTAGGGAAAGGGACACACACAGCTTTTACTCTGCAATTTTCCTTTTCCTGCTGGAATATGGATGTGATGACTGGAGCTGGGACAGCCATTTTATAACCATTAGGAAAGAGTCTCTCTCTACCCTGACATTAGTGAGCTTTTGAACCAATGCCAGCAGCATTTATTTCCAGACTTCTTAAATGAGAAAATTAAGCTTATATTTAATTCACTGGTTTTTCAGTTTTCTCCTTCCATACAGTCAGAAAACTTTCCAACCAGTACATAATATGTATCTATATCTATATCTATATCTATCTATTTATCTTTCTCATTACCTTTTGGTTCTTCATAGGATTCAAACGTCTGTAATAAGCCTGGGCTGAAGGTTAAATTCAAGGAATTTAATCTTGCTCAGGGGCTGCCTTTTTCTACTTTTTAATTTATTTATCTATTTATTTGTATAGTTTTTGAGGCAGGTCTCACTATATTGCCAAGGTAGGACTCGAACTCATGATCCTCTAGCTTCAGCCTCCTTGATAGCTGGGATTGTAGATGTGTACCACCATGCCCAGGGCCTAGCAGTCTGCTGAGTAGTGAGTTGGCAGGTAGGTGCATTGAAAGATGACAGACCAGGCAGAATCCCAGATATAGAGAAGAGTTGGACCGAGCATAGGAAATATGTCTATACCTGTTTTCTTCTGTCCTTTCGTTGGCATGCATTCCGACCTTCCAATGGTGGACCCCATTCTATGGCTTTACCGGTAACACTCAGCCTCCTCTGGTCTTCAGTGGTGGCAGCATTCACAACCAGAGAAGACAGAGGAACAGAAGAAATAATAATACCTGCTACTGCCACTTATCAGAAATCAATGACTCCCTTGATATTACACATAGTGTTTCACATGCATAGTTTTATTTAATCCTCCCAAAAACCTATGCCACAGGTCCTATTGTTATTCAATGCATTTCGCAAAATGTCACGCCAGAATGTTGGAAATGGATGCGGACCGACCTTTGCCTGCCTCTGCCAAACCTCACCAAGACCGTGCGATGTTTCTCCTTCCCATCCTCTGCGCCTTCCCCCACCCCGTGCAGGGCAGCTGCCTCTCTGCAGATGGGACAAAGCACTTGCTTCACTGTGTCTGTCCAGCACAAAGGGAGAGCGCCTATGGTTCTCCTGCTGTCAGGAGGCGATGGCCACACTCCTTCCCCGCATCCTGATTCATCACGCAGGGAGCCGCCTGTCAAGGGGGCCTGCAATTAGACACAGTAGGATTTGCTAAGGCAACCATTACAAAGCATCAGGCCGCGGAGAAAGAAATTTAAAAACTAAATTAAAAGGCCTAGAATCCTGCAAATTGTCACCTACAGTGGCAATGGAGTCAGGAGAACCCCTGGAGGAGAGAAAAGGATTCTTTGTTATTTTCCTGGCCTGAGTCATGAGTAATATAAAAGCAGACGTACAGCTGAATAGGATTCTTCAGAATAAAATCTCAAGTGGTGATCAGATATTTTATTTTTTAAGGTAATCAGTTATCCCAGGCAGGAGGGGTGGCCTCTTTGATTAGAGGCCAGAAGAATCACTGGACTCTGAGCTCACTTTTAACAAAGACCCATGGTTCACCTGGAGTGCAGCATTTACTTCTGCAAGCCACAGATTCTCCTATCTGGACAAGGAGAAAAGGCGTTTCACATTTTCATAGGTGTATATTGTGCTGGGATTTTAGATTTCTCTTGCTGGGGAAAATCTTTCTAAAAAATGTGCTGATTCTCCTGTTCAGATTCCAAGCAGCCCAACCAGGCTCAGAGTGAGCTGGTCCAAGTTCTTTCGTAGCACACTCATCCTCATCATTTGGGGGCAGGGAGATGCTCCATGTACCTCTTCTCCACACCTGGGATTCTGCCTGGTTTATCATCTTTTTCCTGAACCTCCAGCTCACTCCTCAGCAGAATACTAGACCCCAGGGCTCTGCAAGCCTCAGTCTACCCAGGTGCAAGAGGGAGTTAATAACTTAGCTCTATCACAGCTAACAAGCAGCTAATATTCAGTGGTGTTGATTCTGTGCCAGGCTCTGTTGTAAAGCTTTACCCATCCAACTCATCTTTCTCCACAATAGCCTTATGAGGACGGAACATTTTTAGCTATAACTCATCGACTCTAAGACGCACAATTTCTCTCCTCATTTTATCATCTCCAAAACTGGGACACATCTCATCATCTCGTTAATTGCTAGAGTTTTTTTCCCCCCTTAATGACCCTAAAATTAAGATGCATTTTGATATGAGAACTTCTTAGATCAGATCAGATCAGATAAAATCTAAAGCACCTGCTTCACAGAGAAGGAAACTGAGGCAAAGGGGAACTGATGTACCTGAGATTACTTAACCTAGGAAGTGGCAGAGTTGGGGTTTGCATCGAAATAGTTTGTTGAAGAATGTGCTGTTTTAATCATTCTGCTAGAAAATATGAGCAAAACACCCAAACTGCTTGCTGGAAGTTTTAAGATTGGCCCAAATTAAGGAAGATTTTTCTTTCTGGATTTTTGTGACAGCAAGGTGGAAACTTTCAGGCACCAAGACAACAGGGTGTGTATAAAATATTCCATACCTTAGTAGTTTTTTCCAAATGCTATTTCTTCATGCCCATTGTTTAGAACATGGGGTTGGTGAGGGGTCCTTTGTGTCCTTCTTTTCTAGATTTTGTTCCAAGACAGAAGTTGTTCAGCCATAGTGATCCTCCACATAGTCTGCTCTTTTCTCTGCCCATGGCTGACTCTATCGGAATTCTCTTTTTCTTCCATGGGGAACAAAGTGACAAGAACTACCTCAAATAGAACAGGAAGCCCAAGGTAAGGGCACACTGGGAAATTTTTAGGACCTTCAAACAGAGGACTTGCATATTTATATCTCTTTTGTTGAAAACAAGGCCACATGAAGAAGTGGTACAGAGCAGTTGCCAGTATGACACTGGTTATACTTTGGCAACCTCCATCCCTGTGAATAGGATAAAGGGCTAGTGTTAGAGGGGCAAGGGGTGCTGTCTAGAGTTTCCCCCAGAGCCATCCATGACACTCAGATGCAGCAGGTTGATAGTGCTACCACACAGCTCATGGTGGTACCGCTTCTTCCCTTGAGATGCCGGGTCACTCCTCTCATTCTTCCTCGGTGGACATTAATCTAGCTGGCATTTAAAATTTCTCTTATATGTATCATTCCTCTTTTTCCAAACAATCTGATTGTGCCTTGCAACTTTTTTTTTGATTCCCTCTGGTGCTGGGCACTAAATGAGATAATACTCAGTGAATTAGCTTGGTGGTGGGGTGGAGGGAGAGAAAGAGAGAGAAAGAGAGAGAGAGAAGGGTTGGGCTCTGGAGCAAGAAGGTCTGAGTTCGAATCCTATCTCTACATATTGCTGGCTGGGTGCCCTTGGGAAGACAGACCTGTCTTCTCTGAGCCTTGCCTTGGTCATCTATCTCATGAAGAGGTAGCAGCTCATACTGTGAAGGGATTACAGAAGATTCTGAAGATGTCACACTTCAGTCAGGGCTTTGCCTGACAAAATGACCCATGGTACATGTTCAATATACAACAACTGTTGCCGTTGTGGAACAAACTGAACTTATTAGCCTTAGCTGCCCTAGAATTCAATGCTGATCTCTACATACTTTCTTCTGGTTTGTTAATTTCTAGTTAACCTAGATTAGGTTAATCAAAGCTTTCTGGTGGGTGTTAAAAGTCGAAGCTCTGAAAGGCACGATCTCTGAATGAGATTCAGGGATACACCCGGGTCTCCATGACATTGTAGAAAGCTGCGTGGAGGCAGAAAGATTTTAATGAAGTATTTGTGCCTCAGGTCTTAGTTGATCCCACAGTCCTCTGGAGTCCTCTTCCCACTCTTCTCCTCCTAGGAGAGATGGTCTTTCTAACCTTTGGATCTCCCCCTCCACACACTTCATCTCTATCCCTGGGTGGAAAACCGCTACATTTACCTGGGTGCATGGCTTTGCTCTTCCTCAAATACAATGCAAGTGCATAAGCACATACATGCACACATAAACATGTGTGTGTACACACACACACACACACACACAAACTGTCCCTCTTCTTTAGCCTTACAATACCACTGGATACTTTCCTATCATATTAATCAGCTTGCATTAGAATGATCTGTCTCTTCTTTTACTCCCCATTCTAAGGATATACATTAGAGAGTTAAGATTCTTAGACATTGCATTTTTATAAAATTGAATTTGTAGCACATAATAAGAATTCATTAAATCTTTGTTAAATGAGTGAAATTACAATAAAACAAAAATCTAAAGAGTGCTTAGTAGGTATCAGGAAGTATTCTAGGAGCATTTGGCATATATCTGAACTCATTTAGTGCTCACAGCAATCCTGTGAGGAGGTATAACAATATCCCCACTTTACAGATGACAACACCAAGGCAGAGAAGTTCTGTAACTTGTTCATGGCCACCAGGATTCTAAGGGACAGGCTCAGGGCAAACCCAAGCTGTTTGTGTCTGCTATCTCTTCTCTGATACTCACGTTGGCTACGGAAATATCCATCATACTTTTCTCTCTGTCCTGCTCTGCTAACTCAGTCCCAGAGAGGGGACTGAAAAACATTTCTGTGTAGCATTTGGAGATGAAAGGAGATTTAAAAAGCTGCATCTTACAGGGTGAGCTCACTAAGAAGGCTGAGCAATGAGGAGTACACAAAGATGAGTTAATCTTTTGAAAGAGCAACTTGAGGATGCTCTGGACCACGTAGAAAATGCTGGTGAGTTTTAAGATTTTAAACTCCCTTATGTACACTGAATCCCTCCAGAGTACCCTTCCTGGAGTGTAACTATGGGATCCAGGGTGTTCTCCTATAAGTGGACCCGCATGGGCCAACACTAGTCTTCTCTCTCTCTCCATCAATCCCTGACAATGCAGGGACTGAGGTTTTTAAGTCAAGGCAAGTTATCATGTGGCCAACTCAGTTACGATCACTTACAAAGAAACCCTTAATACTAGTCATTCAATACAAGCCGATTTGGCCTTATATTCAAATCAACAGCACAGTTTCAAATCTTGCATACAAATGAGCAAATGTTAGCATCACGCAGGATGATTTCCACATCTGACTTCATTTGGTCTACACACTATTTCTGCTTAGTTAATGGTCCTGGTTCCATGCTGTAGACAAGAAGAAATAAAGATTCAGGGATGTCAAATGACCTGTTTAATGTCTCATAGCCAATGAGAAGCAAACCTGGCCTTCAGACTCAAAAGTTCGACAACCCCACAGCTTGTCCACAAAAACCAATATGCATGTTTCCCGGACCAAACAGATCTCTGAAGATAAGTTCTGCGATAGCAAACCTGTAATTCATCTCAATTTTTTTCTGATGTTCTACAGTGTCACTGCTGATTTATTCCATTGTTTTGGAAATACCAGCTAATAGGATGGCCCAGCTCAGTGTTCTGATTCATGTTTTCATCCTGTTTGAGAAATCAACCATTGACAGGAACAGAAATGTGTCTCTACAATTTAATTATACCATGACTCTTTTCTCTTCTCCTCTCCCTTTTGGATCTGGAAGCTAATTCTTATTTTACTTGTACTTGAAAACATAATTGGTTTCTGCAAAGAGTGGAGACTTACCTGTGTTGCATGATCTGGGCTGGGTAAATTCTGCATCCTCTTAATAGCTGGTACCTCCTTGTTCATCTTGGAAATCCTTCAGGCTTTACCTGAACTGAACCAAGGTAAGACTTTCTTTGAATCTTCTGCTTCAGCAGCCACTGACTGGGGTGAAGGGTTCCAGAAATTTCTTCAAGAAGTATGCATTGGGAGAGCAAGTCATCTGGATGTCCCACAAACAGGATAAGGAAGTCCAGATAGGGTAGAATTAAGGAATTCTGGAATTCTTTACTTTTTAGAAAGTTAAAAACTTTTAAGACTTTCCCCCTCTGCTGCAGGGAATATCTTTTTCTCCTATAAGCAAAATAAAATATGAACTAAAGGAAATAAAACTCCACTGACAAAATCTCTATCTGGCAGCGTCCAGGAGCTAAGGGGTACCCATGGCTGGGCTCAGCAGAGTACTGACTGGGAGAGGAAAGGAGAGGCTGACAGTGGGTTACGGGCCCACTCGGTTGCCTGGCAACGGGACGCCATGGGGGCCTTCCTCATTGGCTGGGACTGGTGGAGGCGGAGTCGTGAACACTCCCCAAGCTACTGGGATTCCTGAGCAGGTGGCTGCCAGGAGGGCCACATTCTCTGTTTTGTCCTTTCAGGCTTGCAGGCCCCAGTCTTCTCTACCTAACTACAAGACTCTTTCCTTTCAAAGTCTGATTTCTCCACTTCTAACCTTCTTGCCCCTTTCCCTTTTGCTCTGAGTTGAGTAAAAGTGTGTGCGTTTAGCCCTGACAATTCTTATCTTAAGATGCTTATTTCTCCCCTTTCCACTGGAAAAACTCCTACTCATCATTCATAGCTTAAATATAGATTTATATGTACACACGTATATAGAATACACGAGAACATATATGTGAATAAAAATCCATGCATGTGGGCATGCCTTTTATTATGAGCAGAACATGTACTAAATACTCTTGTAAGTATTGTACATTACAATGTGAACAGAATCTATGTAGAACCCTTTAAGGAGAGAGTTTTATCATCCTATTTTGGGGACTGAGGTACATTAAATGACAAGTTTCAGGTCACATAGTATGCACATGAGCTAGGATTTAAAACGGGAACTTTGATTTTAAGACCCAAGCTCTTAGCCACCTTGCCTGGGGTAAGCTATCTAACTTTGTTGAACTTTGGCTTCCATATCTTTAAAATGGGGATAATGAATTTACGACAGGTTCATGGGATTAGACCATATAGATGTATATGTATTATATACTATATGTGTGTTGATATATATATATATATATATATATATATATATATATATATATATATTGAACACGTGGGGAGTCCTGACTGAGTACTATTATTATTCCCTGTCTTGGTACTTTTACTTTTCCCTCATTGCTGGAACAAAACACCCAATACCCAAAATAAAGAAAAGAAAGGTTTATTTTCTCACTCTTTGTGGAGGTTTTAGTCCATAATCAGCTGGCTCCCAGGCAGGGTGGCATGACACTGGGATAACACTTCAAGGCAAAAGCCAGGGCAAAAGGGGGAACAAGCCTCTTCTCCTCCCTTATATTGTACACAGGCCACCCCCTGCCTTTCAGGGCTGGTGTAGCACTCACAAAATCTCCTTGCTCTGCTCTGCAAAGGAAGAGGATATTTACAAAGTAAGAACCCTGGTTCCCTGCTGAGTCTCTCAGTTAAACTTCTAAACTGCTCAAATAATGTATCAACTATAGCATTCCTTGACATGCTTTCCCTACTTCACTGGGTTAATTTCTATAGATATTAATATTAACCAATATTTATTGATCAGTTGCTCTGTGCCAGATACTGTGCTAAGCATTTTACATACATTAATTCATTTAATTCTTCCAATAATCCTACAGGATATATTCCAAGCCTGCTGCAAATTTATTGTACATGTTTTGATTTGCATGCCTTGTCCTTGGCATTATTTTACACTGGATCAGTTTAGTACATGCGTCATCCCCAAACCTTGAGCTGCTGAGGATTATGATATCATCGTGGCCTTGTCTTCTTTAGAAGGTACCTGTTGAAAGATGACAATCTACAGAATGCAAAATGCCTCTCTATGCAGTTCCAGATGATGACAGCTGGAAGTTATTATTTTCTCACCATTGTCTGCAGACTGAATCTGACCTTCCCTTTCATAGCAAGTTTTGGTCCTCCTTCCTTTGTGGGAAATAGTAAGCAACTAGCAAGTGCTTTCAAAACGATGCACATAAACAGAACAGTTCAGAGAGTGGGACTGTGAACAAGGGGATGAGAAAACAAGTTAGAATAGCAAATGTTCAGCCCTGAACAGAACAAAGAGCTGCTTTTTAAATAGTTTTGAAGGCAAAGAAGGACTCAACTAGTTCCATTTGAGTACAGAAAATAGGAGAAGAGTTTTGGCACAATTTGAGGAAATATGTACACAGCAGAGCATCATTTTAAAGGGTGTGACCTCTGGAGTTAGATCACTTGGTCACTGAGCAGAATAATCAATGCAAAACACAATGTCTGTCACAAAAGAAGTGCTTAGTACATGCTAGCTCTGCACCTATCAAAGCCAGGGAAGCACTGGAAATAGAAAAAGCTCTGAAATTAAAAGGGCTCATGTTTGAATCCTAGTCCTGCCATTTTCTGCTCAAAAGGCTCACTTCTCTGAACCTCAATTTTATCATGTTGTTATGATTTGTGTTTAAATGTCCCCCCAAAGCCTCATGCAGTCTTGGGGTGGCTGAATCTAGTGTTTGTGATTAGTTCATTGTGTAATGCTGGGATTGGCAGTGTGAGCACTGCACCTGCCCAGGGGCGGGTAGCTGGCATACAATATAAGGGAGGAAAGGAGGTGTGCTTTTCCCTTTTTGCCCTTGTCACTTTTGTTATCTGTCACAGCCACCATGAATGGCTGCTCTTTAGCCATGCCACCCTGCCTTGAAACCAGCTGAGTACTGACGGAAACTTTCAAAAATTGTAAGATAATAAACCTTTTATTCCTTCATTTTGGGCATCAAGTACTTTGTCTCAGCAACTAGAGAAAAGTAACCAAGATACACAAACAGGAAATTCATTTATGAGATGGTTATGTCCACGTTTTACCTGTTATTGGGAGTACTAAGTAAAATCACAAATATATAGAGCCAAGGACCCAGAAAGGGCTCAATGCATGTTATTTCTTTCCTCTGTCCATGAAGGGGTACTCTACACAAAGCAGGAATGAGCTTCAAGCCACCTCCCAGAGGTATTCAACCAAGTGTGATGTGACTTTTTTAAGGGTTAAGGAGTCCAAAATGATCACTAAAAGGGTGTTAGATATTTAAGGCTCTTTCCAAATTTAACTGAGAGACAATATGGAGCATTAATTAAGCCAGTGTTTAAATCCCAAGTTGGCCAATTACCAGCTGTGTGACTTCATCCAAATAATGTTTTATCATTGGAGAATAAGGTTAATAGTTCATACGTCAAAGTGAAAAAGTACATAAAACAACACAGTATCTGGCACATATTAAATGAGCAATAAAATTATCTTTCGTTAGTTTGCAATGGAACAAAAATATTTTCTAGATCAGTCTAGTGTTTTGGAGTCAACTTGTTAATGAGAAAAAGTCTTTAGTCTCGTGATATTTCCAATCAAGTGGTTTGGAACACACACACACATGCACACACACATGCGTACACATGCTCACACACATGCATGCATACACACACTGAATAAAAGAACATAAAAAGGGTATCTTATTTGATACCCTTCAAGAAGAAAATTCCAGAATGGGAAAACCTGTGTGATATTTTTTGTACATGTGAGTATTGCCCGAAGTTTCAAATGTTAGGAGCTTGGTCCTTATGGTAATGTTGTATAGAGGGGTTGGGACCTTTAAGAGGTAGGCCTACTGGGAAATAACTGGGTCATGGGGATGCTGCCCTCAAAAAGAATGATGTAGTTCTTGTGGAATTCATGTTGATTCTTATGAAAGGGTGCTACAAAAGGACAAGCCTGGCCCCTCTTCATTCACTCTGGCTTCCTGTCTCCATATTTAATCTCATCCTTTTACATGATTTCCTGTCTTGATGCCATTCATCATGGTATGATGCATCCAGGGGACCTTTACTGGAGCCAGCACCATGTTGTTTGGACTTTTAACCTCTGAAATTAACTGTAACATGCATCCACACATGTGTACACATGCTCACACACATGCATGCACACACACACTGAATGAAAGAACATAAAAAGAGTATCTTATTTGACACTCTTCAAGAAGAAAATTCCAGAATTTTCAGACTCTGAAATTTCAGACTCTGAAATTAACTGTAAGTTAATTTCTTTTCTTTATAAGTTACCCAGCTTCAGGTATTCTTTTATGACAATGGAAAAGAATTAATAAAATGCATGAGATATTTATTGTGGAAAACAATGCAAAGGAGAGAGGTGGGGAATAAGTGGGGAGAGTCTACTGAAGGAGGGTAGGAAGGAAAGTACCAGTTGGTATTTACTAGAGAAACAGAAATAACACAAGATATACAATAAATAAGAATTTAGAAAGTGGGCTTACAATGGCCACCCAGGGTCAGATGAGTGCAGAGGGTCTGTCTGCACACCAGGGATCAAAGGATTCAGTTGGCAGTCTGGAGCTCACTGTGGTGTCCTGTGCAAGTCTATACCAGGAGGCTGATGGATCTGCAAGGCAAGGCTGACGAGTCCATGCTGGAAGACTAAAGGAGCTACACTGGAAGCCAAGGTCTGCACTGGAAGCCAGGAGATGACATTTAAGGTGAAGGAAAAGACTGGAGCTCCTCTGAGGAAAGAAGAAAATCTGTTCTTCTTCATTTCCCCTTTACACCATTCAGGTGACAAACCATCCTAGCATGTGCCACCACTCTTGGGTGTGGAATTGCTGAGCCTATTTAGTTAAGCTTCTCTTACTAAATTGACACAATCAATCAACCATCACAGAAGGGTTGGGTAGAAGGAGAAACACATAGAAGACAAAGTTTTGAGAAACATTTGGCCAAGCTGATGGAGACCCTTTGAGGCAAAATTACCTGCTAGATGAAAGCCCCACCAGCTGGTTGTAGGAACCCCACCTGCTCAGTGACCGACTGAGAATGCATGTGGCCAACAATGTAGCATCTGCCAATCCACTATGCTTTGCAGCACTCTGTTAGTGAGACCCCTAACCCAAATACCTCCTGGATCATTCTGGGTCATCTTTTGTGCTGTCCAGGGCTACTTCAGGATGCATGACCTCCTTCATGGCTCCTTTCTTCTTGAGGGGAAACTTAAGAGAAAAAGGAGCAAACTCTAGTGCTATCACTGCTGCTGATCTCAGATGTGAATCTAGTGTTCTTTCTCTTCCTTCTTCACTACCCAACCTAAATTTCACTTACCCTCAGCTGGTCCCTCTGCAGGTTCAGGTGGTTCAGTGGCATGACCTAACCCCTTTCATTCCTGAAAATGTCGAAGACTCTTCTGGTGAATACACTCTCCCTGTTGTCTCAGGGTTGCCTCATGTGCCAGTTGGGTAAAGGTATTAGGAGGCATGCTAGTGCCTATGTTCCTCATGGATTTCTTCCTGCCCCTGTTGTGTAGTTGTTGATCAGGGTCAATTGTCCCTAACAAAATGGTGGCTGATTTTCTCCATCTGCCAGTTCTGAGGCATCATTTTTCAAAGTTCCTTGTGTCAACTGTAGTTAATAATCAATAAAATACCTGCCTTGTCTTATAGCAAAAATGCATTCACTTTGAGAATCTGGTTCTTTAACCTAGCAGAGCCCCAAGTTGCAGAAATTAGGACCCATTCCCTCAGTGGATCATTAGAACCACATCTGCTTCCTCTACTGGGTCTCTGTGTGGGTGCTATTGGAGACACAATGCCATGTACAGGTCTCTGATTTGATGCACATACTTCAAATTGTAAAACATCCCAGCATGTATTGCCTTTGAGCAGATGCTTCGGCTATGCCTTCAATAGACTGGTGGAAGATTTTGAATCCAGCTGCTTTTGAGTGGAGTCAGAACTCCACATCATGGCTGCTAGAAAGTAGGTTTCTAGTGCTTGGAATTTCTGTTGGCATAGAGGACAGTGATAATACCAGATATTGTCAACACTTAGTGCTTCCTTCCCTAATACTCATGGTTCTTCAGGAGAGCTCTTCACTACTACAGTTTTATCTGAAACCTCCCTCTGGTTACAGGACATATTCCCAAACTTTCTTGGCTCATGGAAACACTTTGATTCTCAGTAATTTTTTTTATAGCATCTCTAAATTGAAAGAAATATCCCTCTTACTAGGTAGTTTGAGTCACACAAGTTTGTAATATTTATAACCTAACAATATAGTTGCCATATGGAAACATAATATACACAAACCAAGAGAAAATTGTATGTGTGCTTGATTCTTAAATAGCCACAATTTCTTATCATGGGGCATGTGTACCTGGTGGGCACCACACAACTTAACAAACCTTGGAATCAGATCTGATACCATCACTTTCATTTTCTGCAATACTCTGATTTTTGCCCAAATCTCACTTTTTACCAAAGCAATTCCTCAAATCCAGTTTTTTTTAAAAAGATACTGTATCATAAAAGAACTGCTGCACAACCTTCTGTTGAAATTGAGTCTGTCAGCCAGCTAGAGTTATCGTCACAAAGCTTGGGTGGTTTCAGTGACAAAGATTTTTTTTCCCTCCATCATTTGGAGACCCAAAGTCTGATATGAAGGTCTCCACGAGGTTGATTCCTTCTGAGCCTTCTATCCTTGACTTGCAGATAATGTCCTTCCTCCTGAGTCCTCCTGGTTTTCCCTTTGTTGTCTAGGTTCAGATTTCTCTCTCTTTAAGTTGCCCGGGCTGGACATGGATTTGTGATCTTCCTGCCACATCCTCTCAGTGGGTCAAGGTTACAGGTGTACACCCTAATGTCCGGGTTTTGGGTTCAAGTCTCTTATAAGGACACCAACTGTACCACATTAGAGTCCACATGAAAGACCTCATTTTAAATCAAATGCCGCTGGAAAGACCCTATTTCCAAATAAGGTCACATTCTGAGATAAGAAGGGTTAGGACTTCGACATACAAATTTGAGGCCAAGAGAGGAGGGGGCACAGTTCTGTCTATAACACCGAGCTACTCTGAGCTAGTGACTCACATAGGGTTTAACAGATATCACTTTTCCCTTCAAAAGTTAAAAACAGAGCTTTGTTGTGAATTTCTTGTGGCACTCTCAGACACCTGGGTGCATAGTTTGGGAACCCCATGGCCATAGAGGATTATGTTCTTCCTTTCCAGCAGAGCAGACTGGAAGTTCAAGATATGAACACCCCAAGAACAGATACACTGCGATAACTGATGGAAGTTTAGAGGTAAATGCCAGATCACCTCAATTTCTCAGGCAAGATCCGCATTACTCCTGAGCTTCTGTAGAGGAGATCTGTGGGCAGCTCCGTAGCCCCAGCTGTTACTCGCTCACCAGTACACTCCAGACTGGCTTATTTTTTTTTTCCAGTCCCACTTCCTCACATTTCTGGTACTGCTGGAAAATTTTCCAAATAAACTACTTATATCCAAGCCCTTATGTCTTCTTCCAGGGCCCCCAATCTAACTCATGGCTGACTGTAGCTATCAGGGAGATTGAACTTGAGCCCGGCCTTGAAGTTAAGCTACAGATCACTATCCAAGCCCCTGAATTTTCCCCTTTCCTTCATCTCATTACATGGGCTTCCTGCGGGCTTTGATCACCTGGTCCCATAATCTCCTTTGTGTTGTGGTTTCATAGATATTTTAAAGAATTTCTAGACAGTCTCCACATCCCTTAGACTCTGAGAGGCCAACATATGTTCACATATGCAAATATATTCCCCAACAGTGAAGTATTTGACAACCAAGATATGAAGTGATTGTTTAATTCTTAATTCCTGATTGATTTATGCAAAATATGAACTGAAGGATGCAAAGCAACAGGCATTCTGTCCTCCCAACTTGCCAGAAAGAAAGGCATCTGAAGGGATTAAAAATAGATGTTATCAAGTAGAAGAAAAATTTTGGAATGTGTCAGACACCAGCTGGGATAGCTGAAGTGAAATCTCAAAATCTGGTAAACACTTGAATTTCAGTCAGCAATACATACGTTTGGCATTAAAAATCTATTGGAAAACTCATTTTTTTGAATATCTTTAATAGGCTTTTCTGTGTTGCATCTAGCACCCAGAGTTCTCCTTCTGGGTAATTTTACTAAAATGTCAGCAATGGAGTTACAAATTATGGCGCCCAGGGCAAGAATAAAACTTGGGACTCCCTTGACACTTGGTAGCTGGCAATCTATTGATGAATTGCTTCCAGTACGAAATGCCAATGGATAATGTGCATTTGCACCGTCTCCGTGGATTCCAGTACTTCATTAGATTAAAGGATTAGCTTGCTGTCTTCTCCCTGGGGACTTCTGGGCTATATCCATTCCTGCCCTCCTCTCCAAACTGCAGTCCAAGGAAAAAGGTGGATTTAGATCTTTGTATCAGAAGAGAAGAAAATGTAATGTGAGCCTGCCTCTTCTCTTCTCTGTTACTTTGTTTGATCCTGCATAGTACCGGAGGAAGAAACGTGAATTCTTTGAGTTTCACCAGCTGGGGATGTAGGATGGAATTCAAGATACTTTCATGAACTTTGGCTTCCATTTTTAAATGTTTCATGTCATTGTGTCCCAAGAAGTAGGCTAGATGGAAATTATGGAACTGTAAATTCCATTTTACAAATGTAGACATGGAAGCAAACTCTAGGATTTAGTAATTTATTAATGATGGAATTTCTTTGAAAATCAAGGTTTTAAAATTTCAAATTCAGTGATTTACGTCCATATCTTATGCTATCTTAATGACCTTTTATGAACAGGTTGTTTATGTATGTGTTCGTGTTTAGTTCAGAAGAGCAATGTGAATTCACATCTGGAAATTCCACAAATTCTCAAGACAATGAGACAGTTGAGATTTTCAAGTCACTAGGAAGGCTAATTTCTCAAACCTTCTGGAGAATCCTGTGGTTAACATCCAAGTAAGAGATCACAAACCCCTTCCCAAGTGGGAAGGCATCTCCTTCCAAGTCTTCCCATGAATTTCCAAGGACTTCAAAATTTCCTGCTCACTATACACTCCAGCTTGTTTCCTATAATTCAGTAGAATTGTAGCATAATAAAATATGTACTCAGGACTTCAATGCCATTATCTGTTTATATATAAACTTGTTTGGAAATAGGTTCTTTATAGATGGCTATATTATACTAGATTAGGGTGGGCTCTAGTCCAATGATCTCTGTCTTTATAAGGAGAGGTAAATTTAGACATCGAGACAAAAGATGCATAAAGAGAATCCCACGTGACAGTAGAGGCAGAGATCAGAGTAAAATACGTACAAGCCAAGCAACAGCAACTTAGTACCAACAGCAAATCTTAGAAATCTAGGAAGATACACGGACGGACTCGCCTCTAGGTCCTTCAAAGAGAGTCTGGGGCTGGTTCCTCACAAACTCTTGTCTTTGGACTTATAGCATTAGAACAGAGATAATAAAAGTTTTGTTTTAATCCATATGGTTTGTAGTAATTTATTAGAGCTGCCCCAGGAAATTAATATACCACTCATCTTGACTGAGCTTCCTTCTTCTCTCTACTCCTAGTTAGTAATGTCTCTGTACTTTCCCAAAGCAGTGCATAGTAGCATTTTACTGGAGGCTTGGGATAACAGAAGATTGCAGTTGTACAGAGTAAGTGACTTAAAATTAAATATTAAGCATCACTGAATTTTCAATTAAATAAAAATAAGGTTCCCAGGTGACTATGATATACAGGGTAGGAATCTACCACCTATCCTGTTTTTCAGTCATTTTTTTCCACAATAAACATCCTCCATCTTATAGATGCATTTTAATGTGATTTTAATATGACTGCTTGAGAAAATGGAGTTCCAGTTTATGGTTTATTCCAGTTCATTTAATCAGTTCCATATTACTGTACAGAAAAATCTATTCTTATTCTGTCTGTACTTAACAACAGTATCTAGAAGATATAATAAAGTTTTGTTGATTGCAGAACTTAGAGATCAATTTTAGTTAAATATCCGCATCCCATTGTGGGAGCCTAGTGCGTGGACATATAGCCAAGACCTTATGCAGTAGATATTTATTGCTTTTCCTGTCCAGCACCTATACATCTACTGGAGAACTGGTCCCATTCTCCTTCAGTTATGAGATTCTTTTGAGAGTCATAGGAATGAGCTTATCAAGCAACACTGGACAACACAAACACCATTTCCTTCTAACTACAGTGATTCGATAAAGATTAAGATTGCTGCTATCATTTAGATGTTGTTTTCCCCCTGCGAGAGCTCATGTGTTGGAAGCAACATCTTCATTGAATTGCGGTGGTGAGAACATTGAGAAGTGGAACCTAGTGGAAGGCCCTTAAGCCACTGGGGTTGGTCCTTAAGTCATTGAAAGGATTAAGGTAGTTCTCATGGGACCCCTGAGTTAGTATTTGTAGGTTTTGTTATAAAAGTGAACCTGACTCCTGAATTGCACTCTGTCTTCCTCTAAGATATGTTCTCTTACTCCTGCATGTGCTCTCACTACTGTATGCCATTCCGCCACCAGGTTCTCACCAGAGCTGAACTGATGCTGACGATGTGCCTCTGAATTGCTAGTACTATAAGCTAAATAAACTTTTCTTTTAAAGCAGCCTGCTTCAGGCATTTCATTACAGTAATGATAAACTGATGAATACAGATGTTGCCCAAACTGGGTCACTTAGAATTGTTGCTCAGAATTGCTTTCTTTTCTTCTTCTTCTCCTTCTCCCTCTCCTTCTCCTCCTTGTTTCAGAATACTCAAGGGAAGTAAGGTTCCTTTCAGGTCATAGTGTGACAGAAAAGTTAATCAACAGTCTGATACTCTGTTAAGACAACACGTACTCAACCAGCCCACAACATAATTATACCATTAGACTCAGTTAACCTTGATTGACTACATCAGCTGCAGTGTAAGAGATAAACTCCAATCTGACTCAGTCTGACCACATCTATCTGGACTTCTTGTACTATCTGGTATGTTTTATCTTCAAAACTGTCCAACTGAGATAAACTAGCCAAAGATATGTATAGTTTCAATGACCCCACTTAGCCCCAGCTCCCTCCCTATTTTCTCCTGCCTTGTGACAAACAACACCCTGACTAATCTGCTCAGAACAAACCTTCCTGACAACACATGACTTGATTCATGTAAACAGTTATACAATAACCTGCTATCAGGTTTGTACTTCTTGCTCACAAAATGTATATAAGGCTCTGTTTCACTCTCAGTTGTTGCTGGTGATTGGGACTTAGTCCCACCAGCCCTCTAGTATAATACACAGTTGCCTTCCAATTCCTTGGTGCAAAGAGTTGTCCATTTGGTTTGACATAAGATTTCACAACATTTCAACTAGAAGAATATGAATTGGGCTTTGATATTAGTGGAATTCTAACAGTTGAGGGCATTCTTATATGCCACAAGGCAAAGCATTTCTGTAACAGAAGAAAGTTAGGCCAGTCTATCTGGTAGAAGAGCGAGATTGAAATTTGATAAAATTGTTGGTGTGCCTTTTTCTAAGTGGGTTCGAGGCTAACCTGATCCAAAGCTCTCCATTTATCTGAGTCTATGACTGCCAATTTGTTTTTGCTGTGACTGTGGTTGTTTCATCTTCCTTAAACTGACTCAAATTGATTTTGTAGTCTGTATTGGGAAGAGTTAACTAGGTTAACTAGTTAACTAGTTTAACTGTTCCTACTTTCTCAGTCTCTTAAACTCCAATTTGGGGTTTAAACATGCTGCACAATCATGAGCTCTAGACTTGGGAATGGGGAGTGTATCCAACTGAGAGATGGTGTAGTATATGGAGAAAAGCCTGGTAAGCAGCTATTCATTATGAAAAATAAAAGAACTTATCCAACATATAGGGGCATTGTGAGGTTAAATGGCACAATTATCCATCTATCTGAATGTCTATATACCTCTTTGTAACGTCATCTAGATATTAGATATAAGTATATATGCTCATATATATGAAAGATGCAAAATCAGACCCCTACTTTCCTTTTTCCCCTCCTTCCCTTCTTTCTTTGCTTTTTCCTTCCAGCTAGATTTCACTGACGGGATATGCTTTAAGAACATTAGAGGGAGGCTGAGGTAGGATGATTTCAAATTCCAGTCCCATCTGGGCAATTTAATAAGATCGTATTTCAATGCAGCTTAGGAGTAGGGCATTCCTAGGTTTGATCCCCCATACTAAAAATAATTAAAACATAGTACATAGAAAACAGACCAATCTTTCCAACATGGCGTGAATCTCAGGAGATGTCTCTGGTTCTTGCCCTGGGGTGGCTGCAGATTGCCAAGCCACAAACACTTACCAGGGCAGCTAGCTGGTTGCTTGGTTTCCTGGAACCCTTCCAACATGGCCAGGAAGCCAGATATTAGAGTTATCAGATGTAGATTTAAAACAGAAATGACAAGTGTGTCCAAAAAAATAGATATTTCTGTACCATCAAGTTCACTAATCTTTCCTTCTTCAAGAAATTAATTCCACCTATATTTTTCATTGCAGAAGTTCAATTTAAGTCTTTTTAAATCTTTATATCTCTACCTAACATAGTCACTCTTTCTCCTATCTATATAATAACTTTTAATTATCTTTGCCTATTAAAATTTTTCACTTCTGAGTTAGTTCAGTGGATTGATTGTCATGTTATTGTGGGCCATATTTTTTCTGGTTTTTTTTTTTTTGGTACCAGATAACTTTTGATTGGATATTAGGTACTGTGTCTTTTACCTTGTTAGGTGCTAGATACTTTTGTATTCTTTTTTTTTTTTTTTTTTTTGGTACTGGGCATTGAACTCACAACCTCTCACTTGCCAGCCAGGCGATTATGCCACTGAGTTAAATCCCTTGCCCTTATATTCTTATATATGCTCATGAGATTTGTTCTGAGACATAGTTAAGTTTGATCATTTCAGATCTTGTTTTTAAGCCTTTTTAGGTGGATTAAATTTTGTGCTAATCTTGCCCCATTCTTGAGACAAACATTTCTACATATTCTATTTACTGTCTCATAAATTAGGAACTTTTTCCATAGTGGTTAGTTGGGACAGATGATACGGCAGATCTAGATATTTCTTACTCTAATTCTTTCAGATTGGATTTTTCATAGTTTCAGCTACTTTCCTCATGGATATGTACTTGTTAGCACTCCAATGGGTGTTTGAAGTCACCTTCAGAAGAACACTTAAAATCTTTTGCTGTGTGGCTCTATCTTCTTTGCTACTTTTCTCTATGAGTTTGAGTTACCTTGCCTCCTTGGACTCTCTACTCTGAATTCATCTTTTAAAATATTATTTTAAGAGGAAAAAACCCCAAAATTTCAAAACAAGATAATTAGAGGGCAGCAATGTTTAATACACTGCATATTGTTATTTTTAAATTAGTTACTCAGAGTACAAGATATCCAAATAATATTATAATACTAGCACAAACCTTTATTTTCAATATTTAATTATCCAAACAATATTATAATATTGTAATACTAGCACAAACCTTTATTTTTAATGAACTAAGAGAAATTAGTAGTCTAACTGTCATATATATATATACATATATATAAAATTTCTTTCAGCTTCTCAAACTAGGGAGACAATACAATGTTAACACATGTGAATCTGATTTATTTCATTCACTTTTGAGTATGGTCTCATAGCTGTATCCATTTACTATGAGGGTCTCAAGTTTAGAGCTGGGGATATAGCTCAGTGGTAGAGTACTTGCCTAGCATGCATAAGGTCCTGAGTTCAATCCCCAGTATCAAAAAAACAAAAAGAAAAAAAAAATTCAAGTGTATCCTTCCTTATGGCTGAGAAGTACTCTATTGTATAAAAATATCACATCGTTTTTTTTTTTAATCCATTCTTACATTGATGGGTGTTGTAGTCAGGGATTGTGAGGAGAACAAGTAGAATCAGGACACAGAATTTATAATATCATTTGTGATGGTTACCCAGAGTTAACACAAGAAAGTGCAGGAAATCTATCCACAGCACTAAAGACATAGGATATTCAACCAAGGGCTTGAATCCCACAGTAATGTCCTATATGAGTCTAGATGAAAATCTAGAGCCCATGACAGTGCCTCCCACAAGTCCAGCTGGAGGTCTAGAGCCCATGAGAAGGACTCACCCTAGTCTGTTTTACAGACCCGTGCTGGGAAGACCCAAAGGTCAGCGGTGGAAGTAAGAAAGTCCATGCCAGTGGGGTGAAGGCGCTGTGCTAGTAGGTTGAGGGTTCTGCACTGGAGCTGAGAAGTTATGCTCATAATAAAGACCAGGGCTGTCCTGAAAAGCACCACAGCCATCCTTAGTGACATGGAAGCCCCGAGCTCCTCTGACGATAAGCACAGTTGAGTACATTCCAGGGAGCCAACATGACGAGTTCGTCCTGGAGATTGAGTGGCACACGTCTTCCCCTCCAGAGCCAAGAAGCAATGCTCAATGTAAGAACCAGAGCTCCTCCAAGAGAGCCAATGGCTCAAACAGCAACACTTAGTGAAACCCACAATGCCTCAACGTCTCTCTTCTTCTCCACATCTCTATTTATGCTGCAACTTTCCTCAGGTGGAATATCTATGCTCAGCACTGTGGTGATTTAATTCAGCTGGAGTTAAGTTGAACATCAGTTTTTAATCCATAAAAATGAGCATTTATGTTGTTTCCAAGATCTTACTGTAATACTTTGTGCTTCTATAAACATGGGTGCACATATATCACTGTGGTATGATGTTTTTAATTCTACTGGAAAGATATTCAGAAGGAGAATAGCTGGTTCAAGTGGAACCTCCAATCCAAATTTTTTGAGGAATCTCCACACAGATTTCCAGAGTGATTGCATTCTGGAATCTATACTCCTGCCAACAGTGGAGAAGGGTTCCTTTTTCTACACAGCCCCTCCAGCATTTGTTATTTGTAGATTTCTTGATAGTAGCTCTTCTTTCTGGAGTGAGGTGGAATCTCAGTGTTGTTTTAACTTGCATCTCTCCAATGACCAGTGATGTTGAATATTTTTTCATATATTTATTTGTTGTTTACATTTCTTCATTTGAGAAGTATGTATTCATCTTAGATGCCCAGTTTTGGATTAGGTCTTTAAATTTGGGAGATCTGATCTTTTTGAATTCTTTATATGTTCTAGAACAGTAATCTTTTGTCTGAGGAACAGCTGGTAAACATTTTTTCCCACATTGTGGGTTGTCTCTTCACTCTGTTGGTGGTTTGTCTTGTTGTGCAAAAGGTTTTTTTTATAAGATAAAATCTCAGTTATTGATTCTTGTGATAGTTCTTATGTGTTCAGGGTTTATTCATAAAGTCTTTGCCTATACCAATGTCTTAAAGAGATTTTTTCACTTCTATTTTCCAAAAAATTTAATGTTTCTGTTTTAATATTTAGATTTTTTGATACATTTAGAATTTAGTTTAGTGCATAGTGAAAGAAACGGGTCCAGTTTTAATCTTCAGCATATGTAGAGCCAGTTTTTCCAGCACCATTTATTAAAGAGGCTATTTTTCTTCCAGTGAATGTGTTTGACACCTTTGTCAAAGATAAGGTGACTTAGTGTGTCTGGAATTGTTTCTGAACCTTCGAATCTGTTCCATTAATCTTCAGGTCTTTATTTGCCACTACCATGTTGTTTTAATCACAGTGGCTTTATAGTATAATTTCAAATAATGAATTGTGATACCCCACTGTCTTGCCTTTGTTGCCCAGGATTACTTTGCTATTCTAGGTCTTTTCTGGTTCCAGACGAATTTTAGGATTGTATTTTCTAATTCTGTGACATATGCTATTGGAATTTTGATCAGAATTGCATTAAATCTGTGTAACAGTTTTGGAAATGTGGCCATTTTCACTATATAGGTTCTTCCTACCCAAGAGCAAAAGATGTCTTTCCCTATACTAAATTCTAAAAAATATTCTCCATTTCATAAATGGGGCAATTGTACAGCTCAGCTAGTTTGTTTCCTGGTTCTTAGAGGTTATCATCCTTCACTGACTGATGTTCAGTGTTCTAAATGCTCTTGTTTTGTATATGTAGGTTAAATTTATTTAGTGTTTACAGGAAGCTGGCTTCATGCAACCTCTGTACACAATGGCTGAAAAAAAGTCTATGACTATATAGTGCAATAACTGAATTTAAGTACATGATAGATAAATATAACTTTATGTTAGATCAAGACAAAAAGATAATAGATATTATCTTTGGGAATGAGAGGGCGATGGTAATTAGGAAACCCCCAGGGAAAGTTTATGTTACTGACAATGTCCTCTCTTTTGACCGGAGTGGTAATTCTCTAGGTATGCTCACTCTGTGAACATTAAATGGTGCACATTATGATGTGACTTTTTTTCTGTTCGTATATTAATTTCTATTCATAAGTTTACATCAAAATACATTCAAGTTACAGAAATAAAAAAGTTCAACATTTGTTATTGAGGGCACTTTGTAAGATTCATCCAGAGATCCAGTGTGTCATGGGACTTGGAGTCAGGCAGAGCTGGGTTCAGAACTTTTGTCCACGCTTTACTACATATGTGACTATACATATTTACTACATTGAATCCTAGCACTATCTGTGTGAACCTTACTTTCCTCTTTTAAGAAATAAATGTGATGGTAATGCCTGTTCTACAGTGTGGAGGTGACAATGAAATGAGATATTTTAAGTGAAAATGTGTCAGGTACATAGTAATTGTGTATATATATATATATATATATATACACACACGTATGTGTGTGTATGTGTGTGATGCGTATGTGTTATGTTCTTACAATACTACTCAGCCACAGTAAGTATAAGGTTATGTCACACGTATTACTATGACATGCTCTAGATAACACTTAAAGTTGTCATCTCTAGACTTGAAGGGAAGAGAAGGAGGGAACAGTTAGCAGAATGCGAACCTGTAGAAGAAAGCTGCCCAAAAGGAGCAGTGGACATCTGGGGATAAAAGCAGCCAAATGAGATCCCCTGGCAGGGAGGGGGCAGAAAGGTTAAAGACCCCCCCACCCCAGGTCACTGTGCTTTAGTCTTCTTATCTATTGTCAGTGCGATGTCTTCAGTCAGAAACTGGCCTCCATTCATCAAATAGCTACCACAGAGCAAAGGAGCCACAGGTATTTCTTGTATGACTTGAACAAAGTCACTGAGCAGAGTGACAGACACTGAGCGGATTGGTAGAAGTTGTGCAAACCACATCTGGGATACTTTTAGAGATTTTTTTTCTAAGAAGTAAATCATCTGTTAACATTTTTGAGTGAGACAAGAAAAGAGAGAGAATGCCCATCAACTGCAGAGTGGATGAAAAAGATGTGGCATTTTTATACAATGGAATATTACTCAGCTATAAAAAAGGATGATCTTGAGGCATTCATAGGCAAATGGAGACAACTTGAGACTATCTTCATTAGTGAAATAAATAAGAATCATATTTATAAATATCATATTGTGTCTCTAGTATAAAAAGTAAATAAGAACTACAAGAATAATTAAGCCAAAATGTGTAATTGCTATTGTAAAAAAGAGAGGAAAAGAAAGTGCTCTAAGGGATATAACTGCATGTATGTTTGAGTGTGTAAAATAGATGACCATATTGCTGAATCTTTGTTGGATCTTTGAGCAGAACTGTTTGTAGCCTGACTGTTTGAATATTTACTATGTACCCTTTAACTTTGTAACTTGAACAACTACATCCAGGATGACAGTACCTAATTTATAAATTACTGGTTTCTTAGTGGGGCTTTTTCTCATTCTCCTTTTTCTTTCTTTCTTTTAGAATTCTGTATTGTTGCTGCCCTTTTTTCTGTTTTGTTTCTTTTTTCTTCTCTTTAAAATTTTAAAAATGTATAATTGCTATTGTAAAAAAAAGAGGAAATAGGAAGCGTTATAAAAGATATAGCTGCATGTATGTTTAGGTGTGTGGGATTGATGACCATATTTCTAGGTTTTTGTTGGATTGTTGAACAGATCTGTTGGCACTCTCACTGCTTGAGTGTCCACTTTGTGTGCTTTAATTCTATAACTTGAATAACTATTTCTAAAAGAACAATATGTAATGTATCAACTAGTGATTTCTTACTGTTTGTCTTCTTTTCTTGAAATTCTGTAATATTTCTACTTTTTCTCCTGTTTTTTTTCTCTTTAAATAAAACAAAAAGAAAAGAGAGGAAGAAGAGAAAGGTAGGGAGAGGGAGAGGGAGAGGGAGGAGATTAGAAGGACACACAGGAAACTGTACCAGGGGTCACTCTGAAGTACAGCACAGTCACACTAGAGAGGCAGTTAGGCTTGGGAATGTGGCAGGCCCAAAGGAAGAAAATGGAAAGGTGTGTATTTACAAAGGGACTATTTATACAGGTGTGGGCGCAGTGGAGCACAGGAGAAAGTGAGTTAGCTCAGATATGCCATCAATAAGACTGTGTCCACTCCTAACCTTTATGGGCCCAGGGGAGATAGCAGGTGCCAGCACCATGAAGGGGAAAGACCATGTTGAGAAGTCCTCTTGGAGGACAGCAGTGACCTATGGTGGAAGGATTCAGTCTGAGGCTACCTTGCAAGAAAGATGCCCAAGGAGTAAGTGCTCTGGACACTCCTGGCTCTTTTCCTCTGCTTGCTGGCCAGTGCCTTCCAGGAGGCTGCCCACCCAGAAGCCAGAGGACAGGAGAGCCGGGCTAGTGCCACAGAGGTGGAAAATGAGTCGGGCAAGCAGAAGACTTCAAGCGGAGAACATAATTCCCTTTGCATTTTGGTTGCCTTTTGTACTGCTAGATTCTTTTCTTCCTCCACGTGCACACATTATTTTAACAGCACACAAATAAAAAATAAACATCAATTCCCTCTCCCATTTTGCACACAGCATCAAAATGAAAAGTATTATTCTTTGAAGCGGGAGGAACAAAGTGTGGACACAATCATTTTCTCCCTAAAGGGCTGAGCATTCTAGGTGAGGCTGACAGATTGATCAGTACCCAGACTGACATTTTCTATTTGTGTGTATCTACCCCAAATGCATCCCTTTCCCATGATGTTTTTCTCCCAGCTCTTCTGAACAGTGACAGGTAAGAATTTAGTTTACTACTATTGTTTTACTTCTTCTGTCTTCCTTTCTTTCCCTGTACTCCATCCCATTTCCCCCTATAATTTCTGTTTATAACTTGCAATTTTGGACTCACGATTCAACTGTGCATTTGTTGGTGATATTTCTTTCAAGCATCACTGTTTAGATAGATGCACAGAAAGGCTCAGTTTTAAAATTTTCTGACAATATGTCTCTTCCCTGAAGGGACTCTCCTGGAATTGTGTCTCAGTTTTGTCCTTTCCCGTTTGCATCCTGTTCAAGGACGGTACTTCAGGGCTGGGGATTTAGTTCAGTGGCATAAGCACCTGCCTGGCAAGTGCAAGGTCATGAGTTCAATCCCTGGTACTGAAAAAAAGGGAAAAAAGGACAGTACTTCCAGGTACTGTTTCCTGTCTAGGCATCTTCTGACTTCTGGTACTTTGGTAGAAACTGTCTCTTTTTCTCAGCTCCAGTGGCACTTCTTTCTCAATAAATTATGCTCTTTCAAATGAATGTTGAGGAACATGACATTTGGAATGTATAATAGTTGCATTCTAACACAGACCTTCGTTAGACAGTAGGTAAAAGAAGAAGAGGATCTCACTGATGTGGAAAATCAATGCAAAAGATTGTCATGTTCCCTCACCCTCTACCTCTCTACCTGGCTCCAACCAACTGTTCCCTCCCATGGCTGTATTTTTGGAATTTTCATGTTTTGTCTGCAAAATTTTCTCCCACTGAAGAATCACAGAATTCAAAGAAGACAAAACCCAAAAGAAAGGTTTTTTTTTTTTTTTACACTTACACTTGTTCTTGTGGAAAATACATAAAATATAAAGAGTTAACAGCAAAAGCAACCAAGAGAACATTTAAAAAGTGCTTATAGTTGGTTGTAATAGTTTGGATGTCCACTTGCAACCTAAATTTCACTTGTTAGGGGCCTGATCTTCCATGCCTGGTGTTGATTTGGTGGAATCTTTAAGAGATGGAGAGGTGGTTAGATCATTGCAGGCACTGCCCTCAGAAGGGACTAATGTAGCTAATGTAGGACTCAAGTTAACTTCCTCCACAATGAGTTTGTATAAGAGTGTGAGTCTGGTTCCTGAATGTCTTTCTGTCTTCTTGTCCTGCCAGGTGACCTCTCCTTCTTGCACTTGCTCCATGATCTCATGTGTCCAAAGACAAAGTAATAACTCAGCAGAGACTGTCCCATGCTAGTTAAACTTTCTGCCTCCAAAAATGCATGCTAAATAAACCTCTTTTCTGTGTAAAGTACCCAGCCTCAGGTATTAAGCTGTAGCAGTAGAAAATGGACTAATACAATTGGCACTGTTAGTATTTGAATACATTTCTTCTAAGTATTTTCCTTAGAGGGTTTTCAGAAATATACTTATCTTTTAAAATAAATTAAACCTTATAAGGATTTTGGCTATAGAAGTACAATGTGTCTTTTTAAAAAATTGGAT
>PVLA01009872.1:57068-69936 GCA_004027455.1 Hydrochoerus hydrochaeris
ATATATATATATATATATATATATATATATATATTACTTTTTAACTTTCTAGTTTCCCTTCTGTGAAGACTGATTAATACTATTGGCTTTCAAAATTTTTTATCATGATATAGAGTGAGAAATAATGCTTTAACTATGATCCAGTGTAGTGTATGTACAGTACGTATACATTTATAATTGAAATAAAAATTTCATGAACCTGTACACCTCCATTATGTAAGATGTACTCTGTTATTTTCTATTTTATTCTCTTCCATTTTAAAAAAGTGCTGGTTATGACCCAGTCAGTTTATTTCAAGACTTACTAATCGGTTGTGGCTTACATTTTCAAAACCATCTTCCTATGCTGCAGGTTTAATGGCTTTATTACATTTTGAACTGCATAGTTAAGTTGCATAGGAGGTCTTGTCCAGCCTCTTCATATTATATGCAGAGGAGTGAAATTTTTAATTTATCAATAGCTGGTAACAGAATTCTCCTCTGAGAGGGAATTTTCTCTGTTTAGGGAAATACCTTCATAAGTGTGTATTGGTAGAGTTGTACAGGGGAGGAAGTAGCTGAGCAATTCTGTACAATGGATAAACAGAAATTTGGAATAAAGAATGTAGAGGCAAACAGCAGGTGGGGTAGGAAGAATGTAAGTGAATAAAAGGAGAAAAAGCGTTTAGAAACAGGAATATCTAATACTAAGTTTATATTATTTGCATTGCTGTTGTAAATTCATGTCCCTGCTCCAGTTGTTAGTAAGGTTTAAAATTAGCCAGGTCTCTTTCAAGAGCAAGGGATAGAATTACAACTCAAATCGGATTAAGGAAAATAAGCTTGGGGTGTTTATTTAAATATGAAATTGAATACACCAAGCATGGCTGGATCTAGGGTCTTAAAGAATATTACCAAAATTTGGTTTCTTTAAATGTATTTTCTCTCCAATTTGGCTTTATTCTCAGATGTTAATTCCTAAACATCCCCCTCCAAGATCCATTATGGCTGTGGGGATGGAGTGCTATGTTCTGGACTGGATCACGTGTTCACTCATGGACCCAGAGATGACATCATATTCACTTCCACTTGTACTGAGGTGGGCCAAGAAGGAATGGAGATTCATCAATGGAGCATCAGTGGTGGGAAGTAAACACAGTATATGCCCACTACAGAATCATTCATACAAATACTTCCTATGGGTGGTAGAGGTTAAGAGGCTGAAGTCTATCTGCATACTCGAAAGCAGAACAGGATTCCACAGATGGGATATTGTGATGATCACTCAATAGGGCTAAGAATATAATAATACCACCTTGGAGAACTTATGGAGAGCACCAGACTTTCTACAATTTGTGCCATGTGTGCCTATCACTTTTGTCTAGGTGTCAAAGAGAAAGTAGGTCCTTGAAGATACCTGGAGTGCATAAATTCTGGAGAAATTCAGAGGCTTCCCCCAAAGTCACAAGCTGAGTTCTACTCAAGCCAGGGCTGCACATATTCTTCCCACATTTAGGCAGTGTTTCCTCTGTGTCACTCAATTACTGTCCCCTTTCTTCTGCTCCTTCCATGAAACCTAGAGATGCCTCAGTGTCCTGTTCTCTAGTATGTTCTTGTTAGCCTGTGTTAGTCAGCTTTTGTTCTTTTTCACGAAATACCTGGCAAAGTCAACTTTGAGGAGGAAATGTTTATTTTTAAGTATCACAGTTTCAGAGGTTTCAGTCTATGAGCAGCTGTTTCCTTGCTGTGGGGTGAAAGCAAAGCAGAGCATCATGGTGGAGAGTGTGGAGGGGCAAAGTTGCTCACCTCATGGCAGCCAGAAACAGAGAGTGTGGCAAAGCACTGGAGACCGTGTGCCAATGGGCTTCTCCTTTTGCTTTTGTTTCATCTGGGTCCCCATTCCATTGGGCGGTGCCATCCACATTCAGGGTAGGTCTCTCCCATCAATTCGTGTCCCCCACACCAGTCCCTTCTGTTAATACTGTCACCGATACGCCACAAGGGTGCTTTACTAATATCCTAGCAGCTCTCACTCCTACCATCTTGATAATCCAGATTAACCATCACAGAGCCCCTGCCCAGTCCTTGGGCAGCCTGGGAGCTCTGCCTGGAGCAGGAAGGAGGAGTTTACAAGGGGATAGAAGAGTCAGGCTTACTCTTTAGGAGCCAAGAAACTCAGCTCTCTGGAAAGATACAGGGTCCAAAAAGAGAAGCAAATCTAAGGGGTGATGTCAGTGGAACAAGACAGAATTACTGAGAGAAGACAAAATTTGAAAAAGAGATTGATCTGTTTAGTATCTCCTATTTAGTAGGCTATTTTGTGTATATAACTTTATTTAATTTTTATAAAAAAATTTTTCATGGGACACAAGCAACTCAGTGAGGGGAAGGAAAGAGGTTTTCACACTCTTCCTCAGTGAGGGGAAGGAAAGTGGAGGTGAGGATAGAGGTTTGCAGAGACCATGCTATGAAGTTTTCAATTTGACTGAATGAACGAATGAATGGATGAAGTTAATACCTGTATTTATTTACTTGAGATGCTGTAAACATAAAAAAGCATTACAAACTGGGTGATTTATGTCACATGACATAAAATGTCCTTTTGGCTTAAAATTGTGGAAGTCAAATTCAAGGTGCCTAGAGGCTTGGCTTCCTCTGAGCCTGTGAGGGAAGGCTCTGCTCTGTGCTTCGCTCTTAGCTTCTGACAGTTTCTTGGGAATCTTTGGGGTTCTTTGTTGCAAAAGGTGTAACCCTCTCTTCTTTTTGTCTCATGTGGTGTTCTCTCTGTGTGAGTAACTGTCTAGATTTCCCCTTTACATAGGACACATTCATATTGAATGAGGGGACCAAGCTATTCCACTGTGACCTCATCTTAACATCTAGCTCCTTTCTATTTCCAAATAGAGTCAGGTAACGATGTACTGAAGCTTAAGGCTTTAACATTCGGATTTGAGACCTACGTCAGTCCACTCAAAACAATAGATATATAAGGTCTTGCGAAAATCTGGGTTAAACAAAATGAAACAGATTTCTGTCTATCTTAGATCCTCTGAAATGGTTCTAAAATATGCCTGCACATTTTTCACACTCTTCCTCTTTGAGAGATAACACTTCTGCTCCCTCCTTTGAATCTAAGACTAACAGGTTATGGTACAAATGACAGTGTGTGATTTCTAAGGCAGGATTATAAAGGGCGGGCCAATTTCTTTCTTTTGCTACAAGATGGAGACATCGATAGACAAGTGTATGTTCTCTGGCCTGAGTTCCTGGCTGAGCCTAGCTCTCTAGTTACCCGGCCCATGTGCAGAAGGATGAGTGGGAAAAACCTACCTGGGCTTCCACTCTCCAGCTCTGGCCTTTTGATCCCCAGCCATTTGAGCCTTCCCAGTTGAAATCCCAGAAAACACGGAGCACAGCTATGTGGTCCCTGATGTACCCTGGGTCTTAAAGCACAGAATCATGAACAGGATAAATAGGTGTTTGAAACCACTAAGTTTAACTGGGTATGTATTAATCAGGGTTATTCAGAGAAACAGAACAATAGAGATTTGTATATTTATCCATCTATCAATCATCTATAGATATATGATTTTAATGCAGGCAAAACATGCCCATAGGATATATGTTATGTAAGTTATCCATTTCTCCATATCTAATGGACTGTTTCTTTGGACATGTCTATGGGTCCTGCATATATGGATTTAATAGTAGATAGAAAAAATTTTTAAATTGTACCTATACTGAACATTCAAAGATGCTTTTCTTATCAGTATTCCTTAAACAGTGTAACAGATATTTACATAGCATTACATTATATTAGGTATTATAAGCCATCTAGAAATGATTTCAAGTATATGAAAATACTATGCTATTCAATGTAAGGGACTGTAGCATTGTGGATTTTGGTATGATCAGGGTGTCTTGAAGCTGATCCTTCTTGGATACTGAGAGTTGACGGTCTATATGGAGAGAGTTATTGCCCTGGGAATTATAGAGGCTGGGATGTCTGAACTTTTTCAGGTAGAGCTGGATGGCTGGAGACTGGAGTCCCAGAAGAGAGCTAACATTGTAATTCAAGTCTCTAGGCAGAATTTCTTCTTCTTCAAAGGAGGTGAGTCTTTTGTTTCTTCTTTAAGTCTTGAACAGATTGGCAAAGCCCCACCCATATTTTGAGGGTAATTTGTTTTACTTGAAGTCTACAGATTTAATTGATAATTTCATCTAAAAACACACAGCAAGGTCTAGACCAGTGTAGGGTTTAAGTACCGTGGCCTGCTGGAGCTGACACACAAAGTTAACTATCACTACTTGGTTTGTTATGCAGCAGGAACAGTCCCTCACAGCCTGCTGTTGCATGCTGTGACCTTCCAGGGCGGGGGATAATACAATATTTTCCAATTCTCTTTGGTCAAATCTCCTCTTTCCCACTTTTAAAACAGATTTTGTGCATCATTGCATTTTGTAGAACACCTCTAAAGAGGTTTGATTTGGAGTCAGACTAGACCAAGTTCAACTCCTGACTGTCCTGTCTCCTAGTGATGTGATTTTAAACAGCATATTTAAACTTTCTGAGCCTTGATTGTCACATCTATAAACTGAGAGAACCATACTTGTCTTAAAGCTGTTGAAAGTTATACATTAAATGAGCAATGGAAAGTATTATGGCTTCAACAATTCCCTGCCCTGCAGGGCTCATGTGTTGGGAGCTTGGTCCCCAATGCAGAGACTTTTGAGAAGTGATAGGGTCATAAAAGAACAAGGATAATCCACTGATGAGGTCACAGTTCAACGTGTTTATTAGCAAGTGGGACCTAACTGAATGAAGCAAGTTGATTGGAACGTGGCTTGTGAAGGTCTCTTTTGTGTCAGGTCCCTGTTTCTCTGGCTGTCTAGTACCTCCTTGTTTCTGGCTGCCGTGAGGTGAGCAGGTTTCCTTCACCGTGATGTTTCTTCCTCACCATGGGCCTGTCACAATGGACCGGGCCACCATGGACAGAAACCTCTGAAATTTCAAGCCCAAAATAAATATTCCTCCTCTAAATTAATATTCTCAGGCATTTATCACAACAATAAAATGCTGACTAACACATCATGGGTTCAGTCCGGTACCTGGACACATCATTTTTATTTCTACTTACTGCTTTAGTTTATTTACAAGCCAGCCCCAGATTTTGCCAGTCTGTAGTGCTGCTCCTGCTTTAAAGGTTTTCACTGTGATGTTTAAGCTTTCATCTCAGTTTCTAGGAGGCTGTCTCCCTCTTCCTTCTCTGTGTTTCTTACTTTATTTATTCTTCCCCTCTCCCTTTTCATTTTCCTTTGTAAAACCAGGTCTCGCTCACGGGGGAATGTAGCATGTTTCCCAGATTTATCTTACTTGTCACTTTAGCCAACCGTGGTTCTCTGGACCACTGCCTCCCATTTCCCAGGCGGGGCCGCATTCTCTGCTTCAGTTCCCCACCTTCTGCCTCCATCTGCTGCTGCCCTGCCCTAGCAGGCCCTCTCAGCTCCAGACAGACTCTCTCCTTTTTGCCACAGGAGCCACAAAAAACAGGCTGAGACTTTTATGCTGATGTGACTCAAAGTTCCGAGAGGGAAAAAGGGAAACAGGTGTAAACTCTTGCTGCTAACTGCTCCAGGGAGTAACAGGCTTAGGACCCATAGACCCTACTCTGTGACCACTGACAGAGCTGCCCACACCCTGCCAGTGACCGTGTAGCTCAGGGCATCAGAACTCACACCCTTCTTCCACCACCCAAACGGAGGCTGTCTCTTTATATCCTCAGTGGGAGGCCTTATTCCAGGGTGACCGGCAGAGGCAATTTCCACTCTATTCATGGAACTCTGGCTCCATTATCAGGGAGGTTATACTGCCCCCAAGGACTTCTGCATTGGGAAAAGCTTGTCAGAGAACAACCCATAGCATATATACCAAATGTAGCCTGTAATACATCACATTTATGTATAATGAAATATGGGAACTATCAGGAATTGTTTGCATGGTTATAGAGCTGAGAAGTTCATATCTAGAAGAAGTGATGGTACAGTTCCAGTCAGACTCTGGGTAATTTACATTGAGCAGATGTTCATTGGCTCAGGGCTCTGTAGACTGGGAAGTCCAATACGATGGTGTTTGCATTCAGCAAGGATATGCATCTTTACCTGTCAGAAGATGGAAAGGTAAGAGAGAGGATTAGGGAGGCAAACTGGCCCTTCTCAAGGGTAAGAGTGGAGCCCTCATGACTTAATCACCTCTTGAAGCCAAGAGACTTGGCAGAATGTTTCATTTTGAGTCTGATTTTGAAGTCAGGAGAAGAACAATGTCCCAGATTGAAAATGATGGGATGGAGGTGTCATAGTTTTAAATGCTAATCTCATCTAGAAGCATCCTCATAGACACACCCAGAAATAATGTTCAACCGAATACAATTATTTGGGCACCCCATGGCTCAGTCAAGTTGGTGAGTTAAATTACCCATCACACACTCACTACAGGACCCCAATTACCCATCCTTATCTTTTTCATCCAGAGTCAGCTCCACATTCAATTCCCCTAAGAACCATTTACTGATTTTAAGTTTCCTCTGATTTAAAAAAAATCACCCCAAAATTCCCATTCACATATCATCTTCACCACCCAACCCACTTATTTTCTTCATGGAACTTAGTACCATTTGGAATTCTCTTGCTCATTTCACTTGTTTATATCATCTGTCATCCCATATAAAATATGAGTTCCATCAAGGAGTTAGTCTATCTTGTTCTCCACTCCACCCTGAACAATGTAGAATTTCAATAAATCTTTTTCAAATCAACAAACATAGATTCTTGCTGTTAAAGCTTTGTGTAAATGTCCAATTTGACCTCTTCTTCTCTCCCCACTCGTAGACTTCAGCAAAGTATACAGATATCTCTTGGGTGAATGGACTCTTTTTTAAGGTGACAATTACAGAAGAGGGTGGAGAATAATATCTGAAATAATGCTGTGATGAACACAGAAAACCCAAGTGGAAATACAAGCTAGAAATCAGGAGATCAAGGTGTTGATAGGATTAGTTTCTTCTATAGGCTGTAAAGGAAGAATCCATGCCAGGCTACTCACTCCTTGGTTTGATCATGACCATCTTCATGTTCACATGTGTGCCTGTGTGTGTATAAATTATCCCTTCTTATCTGGACCCTCATCATATTGGAGTAGGGTTCAGTCTAATGACTGTCTTTTAACTTGACACCACTGTAAAGATTCTATCTCTAAATTAAGTCACATTCTGAGGTATTGAGGGTTACGATGTCAACATATCCATTTTTAGAAGGAACACACATAGAACACATGATTTATGCCAAAATGACCATTTCTAAGCTGCTCCAGGAAGACTGGGATGCTCTGAAACCCACACCCTAAAGGAATACTCTGATGAACATTCATGATTTTTATTTAGCAGGTACCTCCACTCTTCTGCACATGGTATCCTTGTATTTATTTGAGGATTCACCCCATGACATGATCTTTGCATATAGTTTAGGTAAAACTGACCCCATACCTTAGATGTAAATTTGGGCATGTTCCTTAAGTAGAACCAATTGATGTATTTCACCCTTAAGTCATAGTGATTTTTTTTAAACTGACCACACCCGATCCTATGAGTTTCAATTTTAGGATGTGATAGGTTGGAAACTTGAGAGTTTGGGAACTATCTTTCTGAGAAGAAACTAACACAGAGAAAACAGATAGCAGATGTAGAGAAAAAAATGAGCATAGGGACATGGCTAAAGCCCCCTAACTGAGCCATGCCTGAAGTTAGCTTTAGCGGTGGACTTACAATAGATTCCTTTTTTGATTCAATATGGGGTTAAGTGATTTGTAACGAAATGTGTTCTAATCCATGTAATTATCCCACCTCCTCCCTCCTGTTTACACATCTCTGTAGTTCCAGGAAGCCTACCATAGGAAAACTTCACCAGGAAAAGAATTTCATTCAGGTTTTCCTCACTGTCTCAAAAGACTATACTGCAAAGCCCCAGTGTGGGTTCCTATAATTGGCCAAGGAAAGCGAAGGACCAGGTTGGTAATGTGTGCCAACAAATAACTGAAGCAGGCAAAACTCCTGGTGGTTTTATAATTATGTGAAAAGACCTAAGATTTTTGTAAGGCAGGGGTCAGCAAATTAAAATTCTCCCAGGAGCGAAAGGCCTCTCAATGCTTATTTCCCATAATCTTGTTTATGTCCTGAGGTAAATAAATCTGTGTTTTGTTCAGTGTTATTCAACTCTCAGCACTGTTGGTAATTAAAGAGGTGGAGGGTTGAGAAATGAATGAGTTCTTTCATTGGCTCTGTTCTGTGTGACTCAGAGTAAGAAGAAAAGGACCTGTGGGCAAGGGTGGGAATGGCCTGCTCTGCCCTGGGAAAAGCTGATAAAACCCTGGGCAGCTGGTGATCGAATAGCAAAGGGGAGGAGATCCATCGTCATTAGCATGATCGATGAGCACAGGCTGTGCTCTTGCTGGGTCATGCTGGGGTCTTCCTGAGACACAGAGAGAACCAGAATAAATGTCTGGTTTCAGAAACCACCCATGTCAGAGATCCCCTGGTGGAAGGGTCATTCCTCCACTACTTTCTCTCAACCATGACTCTGAGGGGTTGGGAAGTTGATAAAACAAGCAATACTACCAGCTGATCATATAATCATTTATGATGTGATGTTATAGGAAGTGGTTAATGAACAGAAATAATAACAAACACAACAGCTAACAGATGTTGAGTGTTTGCTATATGCCAGACCCTGCATAGAGAGCACTATGTACATGTTTTCTTTTAGTGTTTGGAAGAATTCTGTGTTAGAAGTACAACTGTCTGCATTGTACAGATGCAGAAACAGAGGCCCAGAGAGAGGTTAAGTGACTAGGAGGAGATCTAGCAGCAGGTGAATAATGAAGCAGGTGAATATGTTCGAGTCAGCCTGACTACAGAGTTGCACATGCCTCCTTCAGGCTACCGTAGAGTTTTGCTCTGCTCTCTGTAGCTTCTTCATTCTTCAACCGAGTGTTGTGTTTCTGAGTCTCAGGTTTACCTGTGAAGTGGGGACAATGGCACTCTAAAAGGGCAGGGTGCTTTGATTCAAACAACAGAAAGAGACTTTGGTTAACCAAACCAAGAAATAGAGCATAGAAATGAGCTATCAAGCCATAAAAAGATATGGAGGAAAGTTAGTGTTGTGAAGTGAAAAGAGACAATCTGAGCAGGTTGTGCACTATATGGTCCCAATTATGTGGCATTCTGAGAAAGGCAAAATGATGGAGAGTGTGAGAGATTAGTGGTTGGGGTGAGGAAGAGACAAATAAATGGAGCATAGGAGATGTTTGGGGAAGTGAAACTACTCTATGTGATACAACAGTGGTGGCCACATCTCATTATATATTTGTCCACATAGAATATGTAGCACCAAGATGAACCCTAGTATAAATTGTAGCTTTAAGTGATAATGGTGTGTAAGTGCTGTGTCGTCCCCCATTCATGCTGGGGGATGTTGATAATGGGAGAGGTTATGCATGTGTGAGGCTAGGGAATAGATGGGAAACCTCTGCACATTCTGTTCAATTTTGCTTAGGCCATAGAACTGCTCTAAAGAAGATATTTAAAACATGGAATGTTCTGGAAGGATAATGGAGAGCTTATGGATTTTCTGTCTGTTCTGCTTTCATGGAGGGAGACTGGTCCATCTCCCACCAAGAACTACCCAGCAGGTGATTTTCCCTGAACTAGAAGAGTGTTCAGAGGCTGAGCAGCAAAAATACCCCCAGTCTGACTTTCTAATAAGGCCCTGTGGTGATGGATGTCTTTAGCATCAGGTCTGACACAGAATAAGCACTTACTATTATTAGTATTATGAGCAATAATATCCAGGAAGATAGAGCTCAGCCTGTCTCCACGCCTTTTGTATATACAGCATTCTGTGATGCTTTTCCTGCAAGATGATTTACATTTCTTTTATGAATAGAGACATAAACCAAGCTAACATATCCTCGAGACAAAAGGATGCTGGCATGTCTTCAAATTGGTCACTAAAGCATATCCTCAATTGGGAAAAAAATCAGAACAGATTGCATCTAATTTCTCACTGTTCCAAGCAAGAAATTACCTTTTTAACTGAAACATCATGGCTTTCAAGCTGTTTGCAAACAGTTTTTATAGTGTGTCTTATCTTAGGCTTGGCTCAGCTTGCTGTCTGTCTCTGAGGGGTTAACTGGGTTTTCAGAGAGTAGAAGCGCAAAGAATCCACTTGTTTTACTTCTTTGTGATATTAGGAGCTTGGCGAGTTCTTTTTCTACAGGTGGTTATTCTAGGAAAAGCAACAGATTTGAAGCCAGATAGACCTTGGTTTGAATCTTAGTTTTATTATTTCCTGTTCTAGGGACTCTATTTACTCTTTTTAAAAGTTAGGTAATCATTATTTATTTCCTAGAGCTTGTAAGTGGTGCACAGTAACTACTGCTTTTGGTCAGGTCTGCTGTAACTCAAATGACACCTTTGTATGAATTAGACAGGGCCATCCGTTGGTCTTGCAGATGTATCTGAAACTATGGTTCATGGCTTGCTGAGCAGGCCACAAGGAAAATTTTATACCTTCCTTTGCTCTAGCTGGCTGCTTTTGTGCAGCATACAGCTTACATGACTTTTCATTGTGGTCCTGTTTTCATCTGCCTATTAAAACTTTTTTTAAAAAGCCTTTCTTCTGTTAACAGGCACAGACTCTTGGGCCAAAAGGATGAGGTTAAACCATTTGAGGACAAATTGACTGGTTCAAGGAATGGAGATGTGACCCAAACTATTTAGATTCCCCATGACTGATATACACCAACTGGAAAAAAAAATAGTGCTTTATATGTACAGGGACATGACAGCTCTGTTACTATTTATATAGGATAGCCTGGTGGTGTTAGGAGAAAACACTATCAGTAGGTAAATAGAATCAGAGACAAGTAGAGTTAACAGAAAGGATTTCTCTGGAGCCAGCCACTGAGGCTAATTCCTGCTCCTTTAACCCTAAGCTCTCAGGTCTCCTTTCAGTTACATAAGCTCAGAAATTGCTTTTTTGCTTAAGCTAGTGTGAACTGGTTGTACAATACAACCTCCTCTGATGATTGTGAACTGGCTGTACAACACAACCTCCTCCACACTCCTCTGATAATTGGGGGGTTGTGGTGAACTGTATTATAGATGGGAAACCCCTTGCTCATAGTGGCACTCCTTACATGGTAACTGTTATTATTGTCACAGTGCACCACATGGGAGTCATACCAGTTTGCTTTCTTGGAGGGAAAGAAGAAAGTGTGTTAATTAGATTTAGATGTCAAGCATGCCAGTAGCCCTTGATTTCATGCCATGGCAGATAATAGGAATCTGTTAGTGAAAAACATGAAATCCAAAAGGCTACGATGTCTTTTTGATACTTTGTTGTTGTTATTTTGTCTTGGATTGGTCTGCGAGTCCTTTCCTACCAGGTGCTACGGGAAGCTACGTCTAATCATTTAAAAATGAAATGGGAGATGGAATTGAACATTTTGATTTTGGGCAATTTGTGACAAAATCCATTGCAATCCATTTTTTCAGCCTCTAACTCATGGAAACATGCCTACAGAGGTGAGAAAATGCTGCTTTAAATTAATGCCAGGAAATAAAAGACTCAGAATAACACTGCAGAAGCCTAAATGACTAATGAGGTTTGGCAGATGGATTTTGTGAGCATGTGTAGAGCATCTGGGTCAACAGGCAAGAGAATTCCCAAAGACACAGGGGAAGATTAGCTTGGCTCTGCCACTGCCTCTGGGCTAAGACTCACTGCCTCATGATCTTTTGGGGATGGAGAGCATTTGGTGAATTTTCTATGCATAGAAAGGCTTTGTGGTAGACTAGGAAACAAAAAAATTTGAACTACCAGTAAGTGTCTGGGTTTTTTGTTTGTTTGTTTGTTTTACTTCCTTGGAGAAGTGAGAGAGCTGTTATCAGCTCAGAGGGCTTAAGTGTGATATTAGAGAATTATTTCAAGTACTCTTTAAGTTTTCTGATGTATTCTTCACTATGGTGAGATATATGGTTAGTTTTGGTAGCATTCATTTTTTTCATCAAGTAGAGAAGCACCTGTTTATGCAGTGTCAACCCACAGACAAAACTGCCACAAATAAATTATTAATAACTGTCTTATGATTGATTACTTTCTATGTGCTAGGTATTTTATACATACTATTTCTAATCCTTCTAATAAATGCTAACAAGTGGAACTTCGCGGAAGCCTGCATCAAGGGTAAGCTGCCTGGAACCTCCACTGTGGGCCCGCCCTGCCACCCGTAACACAGCGGAAGCCTGCATCAGGGGTAAGCTGCCTGGAACCACCACCATGGGCCTGCCCTGCCACTGGGAACTTAGCGGAAGCCTGCATCAGGGGTAAGCTGCCTGGAACCTCCACCATGGGCCTGCCCTGCCACTGGGAACTTAGCGGAAGCCTGCATCAGGGGTAAGCTGCCTGGAACCTCCACCATGGGCCCACCCTGCCATCAGGAACATCGAGGAGGCCCGCCCAGGACTGAAAACTGCCCTGGACTGCTTCAGCTGGGCCCGCCCTCCCACCTGGAACATCAGAAGATCTCAGCGGGATCCAGTTAGTGTGAGAAAATTTGGAATTTTGCTCCCAGGTGCAGAACTTTGGACTACACCGGATTGACTGTATCAATGTGGTGAGTATACCCCTAAAATAGAGGTGTACAGGGGATAAATAGGGCCAGTAGTAAAACCCCCTACAACTAACCGTATGACTTTGTTGTGTCTGAAAATAGTGTGTGTGATCCCCTCCTACACATAGAAAACACCAGGCAGAGTGAAAATGACAAAACGAAAAA